>JAGDQP010003863.1:0-90140 GCA_022664845.1 Lepisma saccharinum | reverse complement strand
AATTCCGTTTCGCGCTTATTCCGTTCGCTCTACTTCCTTTCGCGCTTGTTCCGTTCGCGTTACTTCCGTTTCGCGCTTGTTCCTTTCGCGCTACTTCCTTTCGCGCTTATTCCGTTTCGCGCTTATTCCGGCGACCCTCTCACACACACATACACATACAGAGGTACAGTACATAAATCCCATTTAGAAAATCCCGTTCTTTCGAAAAAAAAAAAAATCATTACGTCGACTTACGATCCAGCAAATTGAGGCTTCGGTTTTATGCATAACCATTAGCCCCTTCTGTAAAATGTTGCAATTGCAAAGGTAAAATAACCTTGAATAGGCACAACAAGGGAAATTTCTACTTATTGTTATGTGAGTTACCTAGGCTAAAATTGCTCAATTATTAATTTTCAAGGTTTCTTGTACACTTTACAACACAGGTGATAATCTAGTAGAAACAATGAATAACCCGTATTGTTACAGTATTTTGCCGTTTTTAAGTAGGGGAGTAATTGACTCAGTTTCGCTGGGGATAATACCCCCACGGGCACCCTTCTGAAGAAACACCGCCTTCTGTACTGTGCTACAAGTGCTGAAATAAAAATAAACATATGAATTAAATAAAATATTACATATAAGAAGGAAAATTTAAAGTGCAGGTGAACCGAATTTAAGTTTTCGTTATATAGGAGAACATAAGAACATTAAATTAAATACTAAACATCTGAGAATACAGTGAAATTAAAACAGGTGTAAAATGTGAATAACGATATTCTATTGTTGACAATAAACATACAATAATGCTTTATAAACGTGAAAGTATAATAAAATCGAAAAAAAAAAAAGAAATTAAAACCGCACTTCAATTCTATCGATTTTTTACCGTAAAAAAAAATAAAAAAGTTGGAGTGGTGCTCTCGAGAATTCGGGATAGTTTCTTATGATGTTTCTTTTAGCATCTCTATTTGCAATAATTTAAACACATTATTAAAAACTCGTTCTCCAATTTTTTAATTTTTTTTCCAGATATGTTCAAAATTCGGCTTGAAAATACAAGAAAATATGGACCACTATACAGACTGTGGATTGGTTCAGTACCAATGATAAACATCACGCATCCAAAAGATTTGGAGGTAGGCATTTTATTTTTATAGTATTAAGATTTAAGTAAAAAGGAAGATGCCATTACACTCTGACAAGCATTAATTAATCTTAAGCAATGAAGGCGGAGCTCAGTCGGGGGATTGTGCAGGCTTCAGGAGCGGACATCATAGTTGGATGATCTATGCTGGTTTGAACTCGTCATGGTTATACCTTTTCAACGACACCTTAATCAACTTCATAGCCCCAATAACTCTTGAGCTGAAATTTGCTGACAGAGGGATCGGATGTGTCAGGCTTCCCAGCAGTTCGTCGGCTGATAATTATAAGATTCTATCTAACATTACAATCCTAAGTAGTTAGAACCTTATAATTCTCAGCCGACGACTTGTTGTTGAAAGCTAGAAGAATGGTGAGCGTATGTATTAGTTATTAGAGATGAAGAATCTGTAAACTCACAGTTTTTGTCTGAATATGGATATCTAGGTCCCTAATCTAGATTTTAGCGGCCATAAACTCATTCTTTTGTCTATAATTTCTCCAAATTCTTTTTATATAACTTACAATATTTTCTTCTTGAATTTATGCAACATGTAATAAAGACGATTTGACTTAAAATATGTTCTTAAGGTTAATGTAAAGTAACGATCTCCAACAAAAGATGGCAGCACTATCTCCGTGTATATCTAATATTCCTTTATCGTTAGACGAAATTTGAATGCTGCTCCTACAAACTCAAGCCTAGAGAGATCTAACTTTCAGGGAAGAAAGCTCATAACCAAGTCAAGAGTTATCTCAATTCCGATTTCTAATTTTCTGTCTTGTTCATTGTTGAAATCGTTTGATTGTTGTTGTGAATATCAAACCTATAACAATGAAGCTCTTTCAACAATGAAGGAAAACGAAAATAAAAAATCTGCATTAATCGAACTTTTGAATTCGTTATGAACTTTCTTCCCTGAAAGTTAGAACTCTCTAGACCTGAATTTGTAGGAGTAGCATTGAAATTTCGTGCAAGGATAAAATTATATTAGACATATACGGAGATAGTGCTGCCATCTTTTGTTGAAGAATGTTGTTTTACATTAACCTTAATTCGTCGTAGAAAGCAGTAAAGTGCGTGTTTGAGTTAATGTAGTAGCGCTCGCACAGTCACAAATTAGGCGAATGGGGTGGGGCAACTTTTTAAAGCAATTGAACAACATATTATAATATAAAGCAGTGTTTTTCAAACTTTTAATACTCACGGACTAGCAAACTGCAGAGAAAAAGTATCAGGGATCGGTAAGGTGCCAGTAAGTCAAAGGTTTCTTTGACGTTCATAAGATGACGGCATATTATCTTCAGATTCTATTTATTTTTGAAAATGAAATATAAACTTTATATTCAATTTTGAACTGTCGAAATCTACACAAATAAGTGTTAAATAAATGTATTAATCCGACGAGGACCGGCACAATATTTTCACGGTCCAGTACCGTTCGCGAACCAAAGGTTGAAAACCATAAATATAAAATACATATTTTAATAAAAATGAAACAGTCCTAAAACATAAGAAGAAAAAACAAGGAGATAGGGAGACCTTCCCAAAAATACAAAGACAGGCCGTCGTAAAGTCATGGATACCAAAAGATGCTCTTCTATGATAAATACTGGTTGATGTTATTCATACTGAAACTAATAACGGGTCAAGTATAGTAGTAAACATCTTCAGTTCATTAAAAAAGAACATATTGACAATGCATAGTATTAGGTAGGTACTTACCCCCTTGTACACACGCCTATGTCTTTATGACATAACTTATTTTTACTATTGCATTCACGCTCTGATTGAATTAAAGATAATGAATTGAAAACTATCATACTACGCGTATAATATCTCGTCCTTAGAATTCAAAATGTGAATTAATTTCTCACCTACATTTCTCACTTATTTAGGACATAGGGGCCCTGAAAGATGAAATTTAGAGAAAGGTTCATCATTCTGACATTCCAAGTCATTCAGCATAACCCTTCATGAGCGGATCGAGATTGTGTTGAATTATGGTGGTCGCAGTGCCAGGGTAATTACAATTGCGTTCAACGACGCACGACATTCGGAGAGAGCAGACAATCACACGCAACCGTGCTCAAGACAATAGGGAGCGCAACGGACGACCAAGAACCGCAACCGACGAGAACACGACAGTAGAGCTTGTGGCAGCTGTTATGAAGAGCAGTACCTAAAAGCTGTACCTTTGAACTGTGGGTTTTTTGAGAGGCAGTGGCGAACACAGGGTTAGGTTTAGATGGGAGGTTCTTTGCCTCCCAGTTCTTGGTAGGAAATAGGTTAACGGAAACAAAAAGAAAGTAAAATATGAATTTCTGGGTCCATCACTGCCTCTGAAAAATAGGTGGTATAATGTCCACCAATTTATGAGAATCAGTGACGGACACAGGGATTCATATTTTATAATTGTTTTATTTTTAATAATCTGTTTCCTCGCAAGAACTGGAAGGCAAAGAACCGCCCCTCTAAACCCAACCCTCGGTTCGCCACTGCCTCTCAAAAATTATGAGTACAAAATTCTAATTTTTACCCACAATTTAAAGGTACTGTTTTTACGATTACAGGCGACGTCAGCTGGTAGAAGTCCGTATTATCGGTGCTTTGTAAAGAAAGGGGCACATGTATACGCTACAAATGCAATAACATGTAAGTGACTATGACCCAGAGAGGCTGTGGGTACTCCCTTGTTCCCCTGAACTCACGTCCATTAATGTCTGTCTCTGGGCCACCTGTATCGTGAGGCAAATCAACGATCTATACACCATCTCCAGTAACTGGTTTAGAACACCTGCGCCACTGTTGAAGCCGATGTGTTACGCAACGTCCATGAGCATTGAAAGAAAAAAGATTCGCTTTGGGGTGCTGCCACATTGAGCAGAAATTGTAGGGGACACCAAATCCCAATTTTAAAATATATTTTAAACAAACAAACGTAGGTTAAAAAAAAATCACATTTGCATTTTTGTGAATGAGGTATCCTGAAACGATATGTCACGATATGACCCCTTTAAAATTCTCGAAGTAAATCCAAGATAACGGCTGATATGGTACCCATCTCATCATGAGGTACATCCCACCCGAATTATCAATATCCGACATTTGGTCTCAATCTCTCTACTCTACCAGTGTTTTCAACTTAACAGCGTGTTTCTAGATCGTTTCTTTAACCTTTATAGTATGTAAGAAAATCCTTTGTAAAGTAATGTCTGGACGGGATGGATACACACTCTAATTCAATCAAACGAGTTCTTCTGAAGAGCTAACATAGTGTCAAAACCTGTTATATTCATAGCGAAATCTTAAAGCACTTTTATAACAGGTAGGAACATTATAGAAGGACACACAAATCTTTAATGAGTGCATTGATGTTGATTGATCCATACAATATTTGCAAACCAAAATCTCAGATTCTGTTTGGATTTAACTAAGGGAGAGAGGGCCACATTTGAACACAGTGTAGGGAAAATTTTATTTTGCTTCCTCACACCCAGAGAATTTGTTCAGAAAGATATGTATGGGAATATTTACAGCTCGCCAAAGAAAATCACGTAGGCCCACTTCTTTGTCACCTTAAAGTAAGGTCAGAAACTGAGAGGCTACAGTTCAAAGGTGCGGGTAGATTTATATAAAAGGGTAGGGTATATTTGAGCTTGGCTGGGACAATTTTGAACAAATCCTTAATTTTATAACAAGAACATTTATTTTCTTTGTAAATGCTTCTAAAAATAAATACGGAAGTAGAACAGAGTAAACTAAAGTTTTACTAGCCATACAAAGAATATAAACGACGCAGTTTTTAACAACTTCGAACTAACTTGCTTGCTTGTTTCTTTATTGGTGTTATGAGGATTGCATAAACTTTGAACTTGTAGGAATTTTGTAAAAAAATCTTACACATAGCCTAACTGAAATGCTTTAATAGATATAACGAAAATAACGAAACACTGTTTATAATATAAACTTTGTTGCAAAATAATTTTTCTTCTCAACAGTAAGTTTTAGCGGAAGGGGCAGAAGACGCTACCTTGCTCAAATGTGCTCCCTCCTCTTTGTTCAAAGCCTCTCCGGTACGTCGAATGACCCCCTTTTTATTGTTATGGGACAGGGAGAATGGCGATCAGAAAACAACAAGGACAATCTAATCCGTGAAGGAGTGTACTTACTTCGTAAGTTAACATGGAAAAATAAGCCACAGTTCTCTTCTCTTCAAAAGCTTACAATCTCAGATAATTTTTTACTTTGACGCACACAAATTATATCAAGAACCGTACTTTGCCAGGTAACGCACACAAATGGCGAAAAACAAATGACAGCTGTGTGGCACAGTATTCGTAATTTATAAATGTTGGAAAAAAGGAATTTCGTTTTACTAACTAAAAGCTGTCTTACATGTTCTAAGGTACCCCCACCCCCGTTCAAATGTACCTCCCTCTCTCCTACTTTACAAGGCCATAAGAGCTAATTAATATACTGTATTTCTTCTAGGTGGTGCTCAGTACTACAAAACATTTGGACAAATCTCCGTTTTACAGATTTCTGCATTCTTGGCTGGGTACTGGACTCCTGACAAGTACAGGTACATTTAATCATTTTTTTTACAACAAAAGATTAAAATGCTGTATGGTTTCACATGTATAAACCATGCCGTGATAAATTAACACCAAGCAAAGTTTTTACACCCACGAAAATAGGAAGTTAATGCGTCAGAGACTCTCATCAATTGACGAGACATAACTTACAAGGGCAGGTATCGAGATGTCCGCGGCGAAAGCAGAAAGCTTGGAGCCTATATGTTGTTGAAGTTTCGTTTTAAACGGCATTCACTATGAATCCAAACAACATTGTTGATTCTATAATGTAGCAAATTTTGGGGTAAAGTAACAACCACAGCAAGCGTTGGAAATTAGTCACAGTTCAAGCTGATAACATTCTGTTTTCCTCTACCATCCGGGATTTTTGCACGAAGATTCATCTTCTCAAAATGCGTTTCCGGCACGTCTTCTAATTCAAGATTGAGTTAGAAATGTTAAGAAAATAACATTTTTCATTTAAAAAAAAGGTTTTAGTTATCCATGCATTCAGTAGTTAATTTTTGCATTATGTTTTATGGCGTTAAGGTCTGTTTAGAATGGGCCAAAAAAATTATATTTTTGGTGCGCACATCTCGATATATTCCCTTATTAGTTAGCGATTCGTTTGAATCTACGATTAAACATTCTAACATAATTTAACTAACTTGAACATAATTATAGAATATATAATTTCTTCCATCATTCTTCGAATGACCCAGACGAGACATATTTATTCAAATTCTTGATTTCAACATCGTATTTATCTTCCCTCTAAACTAATACAAACCGAAACAACAACACGACAATTACAGATGACGCACACTACATACAATAACAAACGGGCAACACACACTAAATACTATAACAATTTAACTGGCATCACATCTAAATGATGTAACAATTAAACTTGCAACACACAATACATAACAATTGAAAGGGCAACACACAGTACGTACATTAACAATTTAACGGGCAACATACACACTACATACTGTAACAATTTAACGGGCAACACACACTACATACTGTAACAATTTAACGGGCAACACACACTACATACTATAACAGTTAAGTTGAGAACAAACAGTGTATATAATAATTTAACTGTCAACATACACTACATACTATAACAAGATCCAGCACATAGTGTTTACCTATTGCTGGTGTCTATTACCTTGATAGTGCCTTTTGTGTCTCCACTTCCCTCCTCCTCGCAGTGTCTGTCATCAGTGTCCAATTTCCCTAAGAACAGGTTGCGCGCGCGGAATTATGGAGCTGCCTACTACCTCCTGTTCACCACCACCTAACTACATACTACTATGAAATTTCCGATAGATTGATACGATCCAAACGATAGCTATGGATTTTCAGTCTTCCAGAGAAGTTCTATTCCGATCTCGAGCGAACGACACAGAGCCTTATGAGAGATGTCATCTCTCGATGAGAAATCTTTTGGACAGAGGAACGGTAAATAATGACTCTAGTCTACGTATCGTCTCGGCATTCGCTTGGTTAAGCTAAAAAAAATGGAAACCTCCGGATGAGTTACCAGCGGAGACTCAAACCTGAGTGCCTAAATAGTGCCAATCCAGAATTCGTTATCTTAAACACTATACCACGGCGGCGGCTAAGTAAGGTTTTGTATATTTTAGAAAAGCGAAAAGAAAAGGGTTGTCATAACGCGGTGATATATTAAATATGCTACTTATGTGTCACGTTTCATTTAAAAATCAGTTCCCAATAGAAAATACATTCTTCCTAAACAGCATTTTAAAAAATTGCGTATTTCGCGCAGTAAATGTAAACCAGATTTGCTCAGAAAAAAACTTTTTTTTTTATTAAAATGCTACTTTATGATGGATGTAAACATAATGAAAATAGTAAAAATAATAAAAAAAAACTCTTTAAAAACATATTTTTCTTGAAGAATTCGTACTAGAAAGTAAAAAGAATAATTTTGTTTATGCATGACTAAAAAGAAAAGCATAGGGCGCGCCCTCATATTTATAATTTTTTTCAATTTGCGCTGATCATGCTTTTCTTTTTAGCCATGCATAAACAAAATTATTCTAGTAATTATTTTCGAGTTATTTCGGTTTTCGGAAACTTTCTCTCACACTAATTGTTTGTGGCCCAAATCACAGTATTCTGCAACCAGTCAAATGACAGATCGTTGCAGGCTACTATTTATTTTAGGATAAGGAAATCCGTATCTAAAAAAATAAAACATGCTTTTAAAATATATAAAAATATATGAAAGTAACAATGGAATATTGTATTGTCACCGGACTTAACGTGGCTATGAAAAATTTCATCATTCTATGACGTCGGAAAATGAGTTAAATTAACGTTGCAAGATTTGGGGACACCATGAACCATTGTGAACTAAAGAAAAGAATGTAAAAACACATTCAGAAGATATAATGTCTTGCGTTTCTTATTCCAATTCTTGTTTTTCTCAATGAATATAAAATGAAATAAAATTGTCGTATATATAGAGAGCATGAGTATGTATGACTAAATATGACCTACTGACGAATACTGATCAAGAGAGCCATATTTTGAGTCCTATAAAACCTTATTTTTGCTTTTTCGTAGCAAGCAATACAAGAACTTCGATTAAAGTAAAGCTATCATATATTTATGTAGTAGTAGTGCGATTGAATTGAATTGAAATGATCTTTATTGAAGCGGCCGAGGCTGCTCTGCCGTCTATCCCTTGTCAAAATAAAAGTATGGTTACAATATTACAATAGTAAAAAAAAGTTCGACACATTAACCTTATATTCCTTGTTCTTCACAGGAGCCAAATGGCATTCCCATAGGAAAATGATAACACCAACCTTTCATTTTAAAATTTTGGACAACTTCCTTCCAGTGTTCAACGAAAATGCAAATATTTTAGTGCAAAACCTTGGGAAACAAGTCGGTGCTGAGAAATTTAACATATATCCCTACATCACTGCCTGTGCATTGGATATCATATGTGGTAAGTAATCGATACTTAATTCAAGGGCTGGCTCCTAACGAGCTTTTATTTCAGACTATGTTAAAATACGCAGGAATCCCAGGAAAGAATGAAAGAATATTTTTTAAAAGTCCCACCAATAAGCAAAATCTTTTTCTGAGCCCAGGCGTAAGTGTCTGAATGCAACACTGTTAGGCCCTTTCGGCTATTGCAGCGAAATAAAAAAAAAAACTATGAAACTAATCACACGATTAACTACAGTCGGAGTTATGATAGTTTGTACCCAGTTTGGTAGGGTAAAGAGGCATGAACGTGGGTGGGTCTACACAGGTTACGACAAAGCGAAAATGAACTCACGATGTTGCCCTATTTTCAACTCGCCTCCTTTTTAGGTAGATTTCGAAGAAAAAATATACCTATTGAGATCGGTACGATATGAAAGTATATATTTATATATTAACACGCTATCGGCCATAATTTTGAGGATATTTGAACCAAATTTTTGTATGTTGTTTCTAGGCTTAATAACTCGGTTAAGTTCGTTAATGAGCAAAATCGGTCGCCACCTTGGATCCAAAATGGCCGCCGAACCCATTGTTGTATAGAATACACAGCCTAAACCACTGGGGCTATTGAAATCAAATGTGGCATAAAGGTACAACATCACTTTTTGATTACGAAAATGTTACCTAATGAGTTCAAAGACGCCATCTTGGATCCAAAATGGAGGAAGTAAGAAATCTATTTTCCATATCGTTTGAGCTAGAGATACGAAATTTGACATAAAGGTGTATTGTTACTAGTAGTTCAAGAACATATTACGAAATGTTGAAAAAGTCACCACCTTGGATTCAACATGGCCGCCGAACCCATTGTTGTATAGAATACACAGCATAAACGGCTGCAGCTAGAAATATCAAATTTGGCAATACTATACATTATCATTTGTATGTTACTAAAATATTACATGATGTACCCAAAGACGCCATCTTGGATCCAAAATGGCGGACCTAAAAAAACATTTTCCACACCGTTTGAGCTAGAGATACGAAATTTGGCATAAAGGTGCATTATGACGAGTAGTTTAGGGAAATATCACAACATTTGGGAAAAGTCGCCATCTTGGATCCAAAATGACCGTCCAAAATCCCATTTTGCACACAGTTTGAGCTGGATAAATGAAATTTTACTTGAAGTTGTACCATCACAAGTAGATCATGACAATATAAGAAAACTTTCAAAAAGTCGTCAACTTGGATCCAGAATGGCCGCCCCAAAAACCCAATTTCCAAATCATTGAAGGTAGAGAAACGAAATTTTCTTTGAAGGTGTATGACCAAGAATAGGTTACAATAAATGGGGCAAACCTTTATTTTGGGGGAGCAGCCCCCCGTTGGAGGGTGCAGATGGATACCATGGAGGGGTAGTGCTGCAGGGAGATAAAGAAGGCGCATCCTCTCAAAAGCACTGAAGTTCGGGGGCGAACCTCCTACGGGGGCTTGGGGGAGCGCTCCCAGCGAAACAAAGCGAGTATATATATATATATATATAATTATGTTTTGTGGGGTATCGTTGAACAGCTCTTGATGAATAATCTACAAATCAATAAGTAGTTTCTCGATAGCTCTCATATAAGGCGAGATTTGAATTTTTGAAAACAAAAAAAACTTCGAGATCTACCTCAGCCTGTAGGCCTACCGAAAGGGATGTTTTTGCTTTTGTGAATAATTACGCGGTAGAGAAATATACTTGTCATTCAGACTACAGAAAGAGGTAAAGCGTATTTAAACCCAGTTGGAAAATTCGGTATTAGTTAGAACCGATATAGGGATTTTTACAGAATATACAGCAATGCATATTCTGGTTGTTGCCCTCTTCAGGAAAACTCTTCTCGCGTTTCTCTATCTTCTTGTATCACCTTCTTTCCTCTTTCTTTACATACTCCGATTCGCGGTAAATGTCTCCGAAAGGCAGAAATCGTTGCATCCACACCCGCGACAGATGCTTTAGTTGCATGTGCATGCGGAGATCGCAAGTAGAAGTTGGAGAGCGGTCACTCCTCAGGGCGGGACTTTCCGGGGGCCCTGACATTTCAATATTTTTTCAAGCTCGGTATGCGTGTTAAGTTGTTGTTTTGAATGAAACGGAATCTCATTCCCAAGATTTTACTCTGCAAGAAATAATAGTATCAACCAGATTTCATTGTATTTTTAAATAAAAAAATATAACATAAAACTCTTTAGTATATTATATATGGTATTATACATTATTTATACGTTTAAGCTCGATGAAGTCAACAATTTTAAAGAATGAATTTGGGTAATGTTTGTATCTTGAATAAGAAACATTGTTTCTTCACAGATCACTCTCACTGATGTTTCATTTCATGCAGTCGCAAGAAGGAGGTGCTTCACCTAAGTACCTTAGAGAATTACACAATAGAAAGAAAGATAAAGAAGATATCTTAGTTTGAAGGACAAACACACATTCATCGGAAATTATTATTAATATCATATATTAATATGATTTTTGTACTTTGAGGACTTTGCAATTGCATCGTTGCATATTTTGTCTTGAATAATGATACATTTTGTAAATATCATTCCCCGTGATGAATTATCGCTGCGTACGAGAATGGTTTGGTTAGGGAAAATTCTGTTACACGATAAGTTCCCTGATTTTAGTTCTATCAGTGGATTGACATAGTTGTTTATATACATGAAATTTATCTATACAAGCATTAATTTTTTTGGAAGAAGAACCCAAGTGATAATTTAATATTATCTGTAGTGTTAAATAAGTAAAGTGCGTACTAAATAAACAGATCTGTAGTTCAGCATTTTTGTAGTAATCAAAACTACGAATGCGCAAGTTACATTACATTGAATTGAGAAACTTTATTGGATTTTTATATTTTTCTATCTACAGTGCGAAATACCGGTCTTAGAATCAGTGTTTGTATAATGATAAGAGTGGAAAGGTCTGTGCGCTCTTCGCTACTGAACACAAATCAGTTCACGGTGTTTAATGTGTGTGTACACACACGATTTTCTTCTGTAAAATATAAGTCTCAAAGAATACTCATTGTTTTGTAATGCTTTTCACCATGCTTGCTTGTTATTACTTAGCTTGCTTCAAACAAGATGTTTGCAAAGAACTCCTAAATTCTTTTATTGCATACGAAACCACTGCAACCACCCGTAACTGTCAGTCATCGTTGACGTAGTTCCCTCCACCGGGAAATAACATTTCGGAATTTTACACTCTTTTTCAGCGCTAAGACATTTCTAAGGCTGTACACACACTGTACCATAAAATTGTATAAATTTATCTGAAATTGAGTAATTAGAAGTTGTTGCTTTTTCAAAATACAATATTGTAGTAGTACTCAGTTATTTCCAGTTAGCTTGTCAAGCACAAGTGTGAGGGCGTAGCTTTTCCTCAGCCCCAGTCGTCTAGATTGTGTTGGGTTCAAGTTTTAAAATTGACTAAGGAACATCATGGACTAAATGTTTGCGTAGCTGTGTCATATATGTGTTGTTATGTTGAATATTCAATCTGGTATTAAGGTAAGGGAGAGGTTAAATATAAACAATTCTACTCAAATAGGTAACATACCGAAATCTGAGACTGTTATTAAGATTTAGACCAAGAGTTACAATGTGAAAAATTTCATGTTTACAAGTCAAGAATAAAGCACCCTTGACACTCACCTTATGCAAAGGGAAGAAATCTCAAAGCAATAGAGCTTCTATCAAGGACAAGAGCCTAAATCTAACTGGCCTCTCACTTCTCCCTTACATACCATTTTCTGAAACATGAATGTCCAAAATTCATTGTGATCTGGCCTCACACAGTCGTGACGTATACCTGAGTAGGGATGTCAATCGGCTCGGCTCGAGCCGAGCCGAAGTGGGCTCGGTTCAATATGATTGAGCCACGTCTCGGTTCGGCTCGGCTCGCTGTGAGCCGCGGCTCGGTTCGGCTCGGTTCACTGTGAGCCTCGGCTCGGTTCGGGTCGGCTCGCTGCAAGCCGCGCTGGGTTCGGCTCGGCTCACGGTGAGCCGACGCTCGGTTCGGCTCGGCTCGCTGTGAGCCGCGGCTCGGTTCGGCTCAGCTCAGTGCGAGCCGCGGCTCGAGTCGGCTCAGCTCAGTGCGAGTCGCGGCTCAGGACGGCTTGAGCCATGAGCCGAGCCGTTGACATCCCTACCTGAGAATGACGCTTTGTGACGTCAAATCTGATTCCATGTGGTGCAATATTCAAAAGCTAACATGAAATATAAGATTTAGTTTTCTGGTTACCAATGCCCCTAACATGTTGCCTTATTTTATTTAACATTTAACATTTTTTATTTAACATTTCTTTTTATACAATTTATTTCTGTACGTATTATTTTGGAGCAGACTTGTCGTTGCTTTACAATATGAGAAAGTGTTTTACTTTATGTAATGAAAGAACACAGAGAAGCTTGGAAATGTTCACATTTTCCTCTTCTATTTCAGAAACTGCTATGGGAACTAAAATTGACGCACAATCAAGTGACGCATCTGAATATGTAAACGCAGTGTATGAGTATGTACATTTCTTATATATTTTCACGTAATAATAATAATAATATTGAATGATTACTTTATTTCAATTTAAGGATTAGATTTGATTTAATTTTCCTTTGTGTATTTTTTGGCTTTTTTATGAGGTCTCAAATTCACATTATGTCACGACGGTGATGTTACTTAAACAGAGCACTGAAATAGCTATGGTTTGACATTACACCCGCTTCATTTCCATAATGACAATTAGAAATTTACACAAACATAAAGATTGCCACCATGGGAGTAACTAGGTGGCAAATTAATTGAATTTGAATTTTATTTTTAAGACCTTTTGCCAACTTCGGCTCAGGTCGGATGGATGATGATGGAATGATTCGTGAAATAAAGTGGGAGGAAACGGGAGAACCCCGAGAAAACCCACACACACGGTGTTTGTCCACCACAAAGCCCACATGGGATGAGCAGGGATCGAAATTATGCCCTCAATCGCCAGAGGTGAGCTCTCTACCATTGAGCTACCGTGGCCAAGGTGAGAGGTGAGTACTGAGAACTAATGGCCTTAGAATTCTTTGGTAACGAACAAGAACTTTCCGTCGAAAGGGACGAGAATGCTAGCGAAACGAAAGTAGTTCTTTTTAATGTATACATAACTGTTTCACTCATTGTAGTCCTTACAGAAGATGACCACATACAGCCATCTTTATCTCATTTCCTTCAATTATGTAAATCATCCACACATAGCGATTTAACATTGAATCGATGACAAAAATGCAAATAACAGTACAAATCTAATAAAGTGGATTGAGGAAAGATGCCCATCGGTAGGAAGATGCCTACAGTAGCATAATTCCATACGTTAGGAATGACCCCCATGGAAAACATGTATATTGTGAAAGAACTAGTCAGTATGATTTCTATAACTGAACGCTGCAATAAGGTGGTTAAGGCTAATCCACGTTGCAAGACTGCAAACGTAGAACACTTTCAGTTAAGTCATATCAAAACACAGCAGTACGATATCTTCACCAGGAATAGCTGCTAGGCAGAAAACACTGGTCACCGTAGATAACATTACCTAACGTAAACAGTAGGCAACTGAGATGAAGCAACACAATTTGAGGTTTTGACATAGTATTATTTTCTCAGATAAGTCGTTCTATACTCAGTTTTCATATAGACTTCGAATATGGGTTTGGAGAAAGCTTTGTCAAGAATTCAGTATGAACAGACTACAATCAACCTTCATGCATGGGAAATTTGCCGTTATCGTTTGGGATATCATATAAAGCAAAGGCCAATCCGAGTTCGGGAATGTGTGTCCAATAGTAATAGCGTAAAATAATTCGACATGGTGGAATTTTGAATTTTATTTATGGCCTTTAGGCATCTGAGGCTCAGGCCATCGACATGGTGGAGAAGGCTCTTCCAATATTCTTAAGTGATATGCTAATCAAAACATCCACTCAATTCACGCAAGATGGTGCTCCCTGCCATGCTGTAAAAATGATCTAAGCTTGGTTGGCACAACAAAGCATCCAAATACTTTCATGGACTAGTCAGTCACCGGATATAAACCCCATCCAACACGACTGGGATATGCTTTACTTATGGCTTATCTTTGTAGTTTACGTTCATATCAAATGCCAGTAAGTTTGAAAAATAGTTCATATTGATGAGAACAGGGAGCAATAATTGTATGTGCCGCCTCTATATATAGCTACGACCAATTTAGCCACCCCTATAAAATTTCAGCTTTTGCACTTAGAACGTTTAACATTTCCATCCTCAATTTAAGTAAATTTTATTTAAACTTAATATAATACTGACTGTGTAAATAAAGGGCTTTTAATCTTAATTTTCCAGGCTTAGTGAACTAGTGATTTACAGAATATCAAGGCCTTGGTTGCACCCGAATTTCACTTTCAGCTTAAGTCCAACTGGCAGAAAGGAAGCACGATGTTTAAAAATTCTACACGATTTTACAAACACTGTAAGTAAATTCTCATTGTATAAAGAAACCGATTATTGTATTCACAAACACATATAATGAATGACCTTAGTTCTGAATATATAATTTTGAAACTGCTGTTAAAAATTGAAGGTGATCTTAATCTAAAACCACATTAAAATTGTGTATGACAAGAAGTTCCCCTTAGAGTATATTTTCCGTGCTTGGTAGTTGAAAATGTAATTTGAAATTATGAATAAACTAGGTAAAAGCAACTTCATCAGCTCCATTGAGAAAATTTTAAGTGACGGTACTAATGTTAAAAGTAAATTTATATTTAGGAATTATGCCAGAAATGAAGCTTTTTATATTTCGTATTAAATAGGATTTAAAGTCACAAGAAACTTAGCAACTGCTTAAGTTTAGCTTTTACATTTTTTATTTGCTTTCGTAAAATGGTAAATAAGGAAGGAGACGGCAATTTCGCCATGGTAAGGTTTAACTTTTGTTTCTCAAAAATGCGAAAGTAGTTTTCATTAAGATGGCGCAGGTATGCGATATAGTGATATTTTATTCGTAAAAGAAAGAAAAATAATACATGAAGGTTTGAACACAATTATCAGCCGACCAGAAAGATGAAAAGGAAAGCCTTGCAAAAGGAGAAATTGCAGACATCATACACACAATTTCGCCACTCTCTTTCCGAAATTATTTGCATATGTAAAATGGAAATATGTTGCGTGTTACATCCTAGGTATGTTACTTTAACATTAATGAATGTATTAGATACAACTATATGAGCAGTTATTAATGAAATATTATATTTTAGTTAAATCTTAATTTTCACTTGCATTAAATTAATGCAAGTGAAAATTGCATTAAATTAACAGAATATATTGCATTAAATTAACAGAATATATTAAAATGTAGAAAACATTGATTATGAATAATAATGTAGAAAAAAATGTTGAAAATCATATTTTCTAAATAGATCTCAATACTATTTGAGTTCAAAGTAGTATCTATCGCTTCAAGTAAAATAATTGCAAATTAACTTTAATAAAAATACCCTTTGTTTTGCATGGTGAAATTGTAGACACTACCACCCTTCAAAACCTTAGGGTGAACACGACTAACACAGAGTACTCACACAGAAACTACCCTCTGTGTATGATGTTCATTTCAAGGTGATTTTCGGTATCTGTGAGAGTTTCATAATTATGTGCTTATTGAAGTAATACAGCGAAAGAAGCAAAATTACAATTTTGGAATAACAGCCGCAATATTTAAATAATGTAAATCGTCACTTTCACTCGGGTGCCATATTGACGACGTCACTACGGGTTAACAATCAAGTTAATTTTAAGCAAACAGACGGAGAAATGTTTCTTTGGAAATGTGGTTTAATAATATATGTGTGAACAAAATCCCCTGGAAGAGGGACCTTCTTCACTTATTCTGTCCCACTGTTTACTCAGTTTGCGTTCTGGAAATTAAAAAAAGGAAACAAATCAATTGATATATTAAATATAGTTTATGATACTAATTTTCATTTCATTTCCTTAAATTTAACGCAAAGATTAAGCGTAGGAAACCTTGACTCGTTGAGAAAATATGTATGTCTAAAATTTTACGTAGAGTGCTTGGTTTTGCGTAATTAAAGGTCCCAAAGTACAAGACCCTCATAAAGTGGCAATTTTTTTATTTTTTAAGACACAACAATGTTATTGGTATCGTTACAAAGGTTCTATAATACTCTATAACGTTTTCTTCATGGTGATTTTTGATATCTGTGAGAGGTTCATAGATATGAGCTATTAAAGTAACATAGTGAAAGGACCAAAACTAAGTTTTTGGAATAACAGCCGCCATGTTTAAATATCGCGATACTATATAAGCACCAACTCGATTTACTGAGAACAATCGTTATCTTCAATTAGATGCAAGAACTAAGTTCCTCAATTTTCTGAGAAAAGATATTATGATTTAAGTATATGTCGTCGTTTTCGCGCGAGCGCCATATTGATGACGTCACCACGAGTTAACGATCAAGTTAATTTTTGGCATAAATATTTCTTTGAACATGTATTTTAGTAATATATATATGTGTACAAAATTCATAATAAGGGGACCTAGGGTCTACAGTCGCCCTCTGTCTAATAAGCAGTATAAGAACAAATAAATGAAATCCTTGCTCTAACGTGCTAAAAATACGAGAAAAAATAAACCCCATTGGACGTTGTCTATCTGAAAAAGAGGATGTGATTTGGTAAACATACATTAACATTAATATTTTTATTATAGTCCTAATTTTGTATATTTTCTGTTCTACTTTGGAAATTTCAGGTGATCAGAGAACGTAAAGAAGAAAGAAGAAAGCTTAAACAATCAGGAACAGGGACTACTTACTATGATGGTTTTACATTTGGTAAGCAAAATCAGATACATTGTCTACAACATTTACTTCCAAATTAACTTAAATCACAAAAAAATCATAACATTTGTATCTTAGTCGAAATGCTCAGGTGACATACATAGGTTGTATTTAGCATACTCAGAAACGTATTTTTTAAGATTATGTTCCTAATTATATATGCTGCGTTTAGTGAATACGTTTATCATCGGAGACGTTTGGGATGCATTTAAACATGTTGTCTGAGGGGCAGGTTTTAACTCTTTATAATGCTTTGGGAATTATATTGCAACCATTGAAAATGAGTATTGCTTGTCAGAATTATGTACATAGCCGCGTTCTCTCTTCGTCTAAGATAATCTGAAACCATTAGAGCAAGATGTAAACTGCTATAAATTTTGCCACGTGGTGTTAGTTAGCATTGGGAAACTGCTAGTTAAGCGTGATTGAAATGGGTACTTGCACAAAAGTTGCTTTCTGCGAAAAATATTTCTAAAACAACAATGGAAGTTGTTTTATTGGTAAATTGCATTTATTTTACCAATTTCATTTTATTGTCACACATTTTCAAACACAACACAGTATTCCACCACAGTTCTATACGTACTTATATGCTTAGAAGAGTTGTCAGAAAACATCAAGGTACTTCAAATTAGAATCCGATTCCGATGTACTAGAAATAGAAATTGTATAGAAAAAACTTAGATACCAATTTGTATGCCTCGTGGATGTGAACGAAACGAAATATAAATAGATATTTTAAAAAATATTGAAGTGTAATTTGTGGTATCTAGGGTAACCCCTAACAGAATGTATTATTATCAGCATGTGTTTATTAACTGTTCGGTGATTTAGAAAACGAAATAATGTTCCAAACAATCTCCTCTCGACGCTGTCACATGTTTCTGTGTTATATTATTAATATATATATTTCGTAAAGTGCACTTAAGTTAACGAAAGAGTGGAGTACTTACAATAATTTTCCATTTACAAGATTTAACCATCTACTGAAAAGTACTTCGACATTTTCTGTAGTTTTCACTCACCTGTAAGAATAAAAATGCATTATTAAGACTCAAAATTACGGGATACACATGTGATATATTATTTCATGCTATGATCATAAGAACATTATGCAATAATAAAGTAAAAGAGGACAAACATTTATTTTTAGGTCAGTTAATATAGTTTCACAAGTTCAACACACGTGTCATCATAACCTCTTGAGTCCGAATTGACCTATTACATGACATTATAATTTTACTTTATATTAGTATCGATATGAGGTTTTTTGGTTCGAAGATATGAGGGCAGTGATGAATAAATTATGAAAGGGAAGATATCAGTACATATACAAGGCAATATATGTATATATGACAGTACATCAAAATAATTTAGATGTTATTCTTTAGCTTCTGTAAACTACAAGATGTGGTTGGGTTAATATTTTAAACCAGTGTATTGAGTTGACATTAACAGTAACAGAAAATCATTTGATTTGATAGCACAATACCACTTACAGAAAGAAAATATTATACGTTCTACTAGATTACCCTGCTGCGCTTAACACTGTTAAGACATGCGTATATGTAGAAGAAACATACAATATGTTTTAACAATGCAGTCAGAACACTAAACTTTCTAAGATGATTTTATAACAATGTTCTATTCCCAATAGCTTTTGAACTGTATTAACTTGTATACATTTTGATGGAACTGAGCTTACTAAAAATTCCCATAACTAACAAAATTGATTTTTATTCTCATGAATGCTTAGGGATGAAGAGAAGGGAAGCATTTTTGGACTTGTTGTTAGAGGCTTCTGAAGATGGAGCTAAGTTGACAGACCAAGAACTTAGGGAAGAAGTGGACACCTTTATGTTTGAGGTATTTTATATATCTATATCCATCTATAAGGTATTTTCCTTAAAACTGCCTTCGTATGATCTTTATTTATAGCTCAAAATATTCTCCGCAACAAGGTAGAAACATAATTAATCAATACCTTAATTATTACTGAATGAAACAGATCTCAAGATTTTACTTTCGCTACCTTTGATAATAATGCCTTTAATTTATAATAACTTTTTTTTGTTATTCATTATTAATATATTCTGAACCGTTCACAATATGTGTGATATTTGCAATAGTTTTGGAGACCTGATTTACTTCAAGAGAGAGAATACTATAGGTACGAAGAACCAGTGTTGTTCATTGTATTTTGTTAATAATTTTAGGATAAATTTATTAAATGATCAAAATTATAATGTTGTGTTCTACGGCTACTTGAAAACTTATTTTGATTGTTTTTCTAAATATACCAAAACACAAGTATGTCGAACTCATAAGATCTGAAATGGAAAAATATTGGTATACAGCGCATAACGGTCGATAAGTGTGAACTATATTCTTTAACAGGGAATGATATATTAGAGAAAGTGTGCTAGATACGTGATCAGAAGATTCTGCGCTCAAACCCATGTCATCTATCATTCTCACACAAGTTTTTCGTAGATCTATTTTGTCTCGCCAGGTGAATGAGAGGATAGTATTTGAAATCAGACAATGTAACTTCCTTTGACATTTCTCTTCTATCGAACACTCTAAAGAGTATGTATGACTTGATAGCCTTTAGCCTCAGTTAGCATGACGACGATCATTGATGTTCTATCCAGATGATGGTCAATGACTCGAAGTTCCCTTGACAAGGTGAACGAGCGGTGGTTTGTCATTACCATCTATCCGGAGGAGAAGATAATGTCTTAAGGACGAGACTTACAGTTTCAAGTGTATTGAGTCTACTTGAGTCTCTACCAAGGATCGAAACGGGACTCTGTGATAAGACGGCGACGATCAAAATTAGTTATCCACCGGAGAAACAAGTTGGTGTAAAATGCCAGGACTGGTAAAGATTCAAGGTCTAAACAATTTATAAAATATTATATTTTAATCCATTCTAATACCGTAATAGCAACTTTCATTGTAGTAATTTTAATACCTAGATGTAAAATTCACAAACGTTTCTCTCTTTAATTTTGCAGGGTCATGACACAACTGCAACAGGAATGTGTTGGGCCTTGTTTGTTCTGGGTTCTCATCCAGATATTCAAGTAGGTAATTCGTTTGCATTTTAAAGATATTTCCAAATTTCATTTTTTCTTAAATACTGCATAATTTATTACTCACACAGACAGGTACACAGAGAGAAATCCTTGTTTGTGGTTAACAAAAAACAAAACAAAAAAAACTGCTCAACTAGGACCCGAACAAAGTTTTATTTGCTTTGAAGAAAAGTTTCTCTAAACGAATTTGACTTAGGACTAGTGAAGAAAAAAGAGTCAGTGGTACCGAGGAGACTTAAACACGGGTCACGTTGTTGGCAGCTAGCGATGCCTTACCTACAAACCCACAACGCTTGTTGGCTGAAGTTAATGGGCGTTCAGTTCATATAGGAAAACTTTTAGAACTTAAAATTCCAACATCATAACTACACAGACATACAATATTACTGTACCATAAGGTCTACTGTACGTTTATTAACAATAATGAAAAATCTCATTAAAGTGTTTCTTCGCATGTTACGTCAATAACAAGGGTAATAAATACGTTCTAAAACTGAGAATAGGTTTTGTTTATTAAGATTCTTGTTTGATTCAAACCAAATTTGTTCCAAACTCATTTATTTCTGTTACTCATTCGTTTATGCCAAGAACACGAAATGTTCAGAAATAAGCAAGATTTGAACCACAACAAAATACTCCAGAATTGTTAATTCTGTAATTCTCTGAGCTAAAAGTTTATATAATGAGACAACATATTTAAATGTTCTTCATTGCGGTGTGAAGAATATATATATATTATGAACAGATGCGTATGCTTAAAAGTAAAAAAAAAAAGCTATCGTAACAAGACATCCATTACTGGTCAAGTATTTGCATCTACTATATTGTAGCAGGAATAGAAGATAGTTCTCCCATCCGAGACTGGGAAATTTTAGAGAGTTGAGATAACTTGTAGAGGTGAGAAATTTGTATGAGTAATTTAGTAAATGACCATTTTTGGGACACCTCATTGATGTTACTTCATAGTGTTGCGTTCTGGTGCAGATCGCAGTATCACATCAATATTGACCGTTATCAATAATGGACAATTTGCGACATTAATCCATGTTATTCCCCGATATCGATTAATAACAAATGTCAAACAATTTGACCGATATTGGCCAATATCGGAGATGGTTGCCGATTGGTATCGGAGATCGATATTAATCGGTATAGGAAAGCACCATCTTTCACTGAGAGAACCTTACTGTTTGAATAAGCGGCATTACTTCCACTTTTACAGTAGTTTAAACAAAAGTGGTCTTTATTCCATTACACGTCCTATTTTCTAGCCTTGAGGTAGAGTTGAAATTTTTGCTTTTGTGTGCAGTGGATTCGAACCTGGAACCTTGTGATTTGCAGTCTGTAGCAGCCATCAAGTAAAATACATCGATCAGGCGCTTCATGAACTCAAACATGTAGTATTTTTATTACATAATGACTTTAAGTACGGAGCGTGTAGAAGTTTTATATATATAGCACCCGCTATGTTTCCATTACACAAGCTTTTTCAAACACATACGATCTTCTTCCGAATGATATGGGCGATGGCATCAGACAGTGATATTTCTGTAAACTATATATTTTAATTTGCCAACTTGTCTACACGTTCTCTGCTTGAAGTACAACACATTTCTTAAGTTTCAGGAATAGGATTAAATGCTTAAAATATCGTACTACTCCAATATTAAAGATTTATTATAATCATAATTATTATCAATAGAATTTCTGATTGCATCATATTTTTTTCTATAATATGAACATCGCTTGAATTATTACAGGACAAAGCCTACGAAGAATTGTATGCAATTTTTGGAGATAGTGACAGACAAGCCACAATGCAAGATTTAAACAATATGCACTATTTAGAACGCTGCATCAAAGAAACTTTAAGATTGTTTCCAAGTGTTCCAGGCATTGGAAGAACGGCTACTGAAGACTTTAAATTAGGTAATTTACTTATCTCCCTACTCGTAAAAGTTGTTTCCTAGAAGGCATTAAAAGTGTAAACATTAAAATTAATTATTTCAATATGGTGTCAAATCAAGAATAAATATTATCCTGTTTTAATACGATATATTACATATCATTGTCGACAAGTCCAAAATATTATTACTACAAATGGCAGCTCAAATCCGTTCATAAAATGGTCCAGTGGAACCATGTGCAATCCGCAAGTTAGTGTGCGTATATGATGGGAAATCAAAATCACAGGGAAAGAACATACTTTGTTTATTTCGTTGATTTTACAGCAACTGTCACAATATGAGAACAATAAAGTTTTTTATTTTCCTAAAGAATCAGGTTTCGGCATATAGCTTCTTATTTTCCTAAGATCTTAATAAAAGATTCATTATTATTCGTGGTAACAAATGTAGTATACTCCAGTGGATGTGTTTGGTTAACTAACGGTTTCCGTCACTACCGGTGCACTAAATCCAAAATGTATGATTCCTCACTGCACTGTAATGCTCTTATTAACTACAATAAATTAGCTGCTAAATTAGTGCCAACGGCCAGTTTCTGCAACTAATTGGATTTCATTCGATTTATTCCAGATGAATGCGAAGACAATAATTTATCCAAATATCCGCTCCGACAGATTAAAACATGTTACGAGCTGGTTTGATAGGCACATTAAAATTCGAGAACATTTTACTTAAAAACTAGCCACAATATTGCAACACTTCTCATATTGACCTTACATACTATACTTCAGTTATAGTAAAATTACTGATATTGCGTTTGTAATGGGTAGTACGTGTCTACATTTAAAAAAATATTGGTGTTTATTGCCACCCCAAAAGGTGTAATAGAACACCTCTACCTCTACACCAATTCCAGTGCTGGGCAACACCAATTCTAGTGTTGGTTAACACCATCCGGGGTGTCCAACACCGTTTCTGGTGTTGACAAACAAATCTACCGGTGTTCAGAAACACCGTTAGGAGTGTTAATAAACACCATTGAAGGTGTTCCCTAACAATTCTAGCGGTGTACTTTAACACCCCTAACACTTCTAGCGGTGTACGTACTACGTGATCATGCGGATTGTATATAAAATGATGCGTTATAATTTAATTGATTTGTTATTGTTGTGCGGTGTTTCCATATAATATTATGTTCTTTTAAATTAAAGATTTTATTTATTTACATTGCTGAAATTTAAATATGAAATGGAATTTAAATATTGTATTTAATTAATTTAATTTTATAAAAGCAGAACGTAATAAACTATTATATATTGAATGAGTATGATAGAATGTAGGAATGACGTCATAATCGAAGAGAGTAAATAAGAGATTGTACAACTTGAATATGGTATAACATGTCTTTGTTGCTTAATTTATTATAAGCTCTTGCCATGATAATTTCTGAGATATATTTGTAATTTGTGGTCGGAGAGAAGTATGCGTTTGATGTGTTCTTTATATAGAAAAAAACTCCAGTTGATTTTGTGTAACTAAATGTATGATTGGTTGGTAATTTTGTGGAAGTATGAGTGCGGAATTATAAGAGAATGAATAGGTTCTGCTTTTAGAAATTGTATTATGGTTGTTGAATTGTCAGTGTTGGGTATTCCTAGTAGCTTTTCTACCTTATAAATAAAAAGTGAGGATTAAATCCTAATCTTTGCTGTATTGGTTATAATAACTGGCTTTTGATCTGCGAATTTGTGTTCTGCCAGAGTGTATGCTCCAGGTCACAACATTTACATTGAAAGCAAGTTTCGCCCCACCATTAATGCATTACGCTGGGTCCATAAAAGCGGGCATCTTGCTAATTAGAAGGAGTGACTTTACACAGTATCTTCGCGAACTCATAAACCGAATCACCCTGAGATGTCTACAGAAAGGAAGAAAACCAGAAGAAGCACGACGGACCGTAACACATTTCTGGGTTATAGTTTCTATTGCGTGCTGTATTGAGATATTCATAAATTAATGTAAAGTTCATGATTTAGTCTCTTCACCATAATATATACGAGTATATTTGGTCCTTTACCCGATGACAGGTATATGTTCCGAAAGTGTCTGTAAAAAGGTGAACTGATACCGGTTTGTTATGGCCTTCTATCGAATGAAAATAATGCTCAAAAGTGGGTTCCGTACTAGTTGTGCCTCCAACTGCTATCAAGTCCAGAGGCCCTTGAATACAAGACAAGCGTTAACACTTACTCACCGGAGATACCGAAATTGTGTAAAACACCATTATTTAAGTAAATTTCATGATTGAAGAGCATATTTATAAGTAATATATGTTCCATAAGGGTATGCCAATACATCATATGAAAATAATTACGTTCATTTCCAAATGATTTCTGAGATACGTTATTCTGAATCTGCATTTGCAAGTAATAATGCTATGAAGCAAAATTACGCATATATCATCATTATCATTACTATCGTTTACATGGCCAAGATGTTAATAGATTATCATCGTGTAGGGGAAACTGTTGCACACACTAAAAACTGTACCTCTGAATTGGAAGTACAAAATTCAAATTTTGTACTCCCAATTTTTGAGAGGCATTGGCGAACCCAGGGTTGGGTTTAGAGGGGCGGTTCTTGGGAGGGAACAGATTAATAGAAACAAAAACGAAGGTAAAATATGAATCTCTGGGTCCGTCACTGCTTCTGAAAAATAGGTAGTTTAATGTACGTCCAATTTTTGAGAATCAGTGACGGGCACAGGGATTCATATTTTACCTTTGTTTTTGTTTCCATTAATCTTCTCCCTCCAAAGGACTGGGAGGTAAAAAAAACGCCCCTCTACACCCAACCGTGGGTTCACCAATGCCTCTGAAAAATAGGGAGTACCAAATTCGAATTTTGCACTCCCAATTCAGAGGTACAGATTTTAGGGTGATGGAATACATTTTACGTCTTCCGAATTATTGTTTTAGGAACTTTTTTTTTTCAATTTATGTCTGTGCTCTTAAACTTTGGAGGTTGCTGAATTGAACTGCTTCAATATTTGGCTTCTGCTTTCTCTCTTTTACGGTGTTTGTTATTTCTTAAAACTTTTCAGCAAAGCGTTTCATGGTACAAAGGCTCGTGTACCTTGGAACAAAACCTCTTCAACCTTGAAACATACATGTTTAATAGGGATAATCAATAAAATAACCAACAAATAAGTATTTTGGGAAATAGTTTATTAATTTAAGTTTTCTGTTTCTGAAATGTAAACGTGTGTGTGATACTTTATGGAGGAAGTACTTTCATATTTTTGTGAAAAAAAAACAACAAAAAACTAAAAAGACTAAATAGTTTTAAGCACTCAAGGACTCATTAATAGACCTAATAAAGGCCTATATGTATGTTAATTTGTTGGTTATTATTCTGGTTATGATTTTTGGTTCCCCTGTGCCCATTATCTTTCTTCAGTTCTTCAAGGTACATGTTCCAATGTACAAGATGTGTGTCTGTTTCATGGTACAATACGAAATCAATGAATGATGGCACACTGATAATGTTTCATGTTGAAAGGAAATTTGTGTCATAGGTAAACTTATCTAATCCTTTGTATACAGTCACTATTACATATGAATAAAAAACAGCTACGATGACGCCGCTATAAAGCATTAACTGAAATCTGAAAACAGTTACTTTTAACTATCGAAAATGCTTTTTATCTTTCAATTAACTCAACTCACAGCAACCTGAATACAAAACCACGAAACTACTGCCTGGGAAGCTTGACACACAACATAGTGTACTGAGTAGCCGCTATATAGGAAAGGAAGTTAGAAACATAAGACTTTTTCGAAGTACACTATGCTTAAGGAATAAGTCTCCCCCACGTAACTAACAAGCTCTATAGCTTACCGAACTCGCAAGTTAATCGCCGCAGTAACAAACATTCACCATTGGATTCTATTGTGGGCAAGATCAAGCCAGTGTTCATCATGCGCATCTACCTCTCGAACATTCTTTCTGCTTGCCACCTCAATGACATTTCAGTCTTCTCAACGGCTTCTTTCCCTCCGGCTTATCAACCACAATGGAATCTAATCTTCATTTTTCCTCCATCCGAACTGCATGGTCTCTGTAATTTTCTGAGTAAGATATTTTAGCTTTTTGTTTCTGAAACCTTGTTTGATTTCTGATTTCGCGCTACTATAGTGGTTTGCATTTGCTTTGGTTTTATTACTTAGCCATCGCTGCATTGCTTGTTTTCATTCCTCATGAAGCTAAATGCATTTTTCATTAAACCAAGGCTTATTTCTATGTTGCTTCTTCACACCCATAGGCTATTTTACTATTAGGAGACAGATAAGGACACTCTTATTAATGAGGAATCCTGTTCCAAAATGGTGTGACTGAGTTGTAACATCTGAAGAGCGCCCGTTTTGTACGAAGTTCGTACCTTCCACGTTGCTATTCTGGAAGTTTTTCTTAATCCTGTTCTTGGAGCCTGCTGATGCAGTCCCCGCCCGGATATCCGAACGTGGGACTAGTCTCCGGAATATTTTAACCCTAAAGTAAGAGATACAATTCAAAATAAGATACGTTCAAATATTCCACAGTCAAGTTTAATGCACTTGATTATTCTTTTCCGATTGAGAGTTATATTAACTATGAATGAAAAATCGACGAAACTTTGATCTTTCCAGCGGATGAATGTTTTTCACAGGTTCAATGTTACCCATACAGACGTTCACGTAACATCTAAGTGTGCTGAAAGTTTTTGCGTTCCACCAGTAGTGTTACGCTTTAGTAGCTATAGAATGTCTTAACGTTCCGCAAGACATTGCAGAGGTTTTCGTTTCAAAACATCATGAGCACGAGGAAGCGTATGATAGTCACGTAAATTATTTAAAGCCTGTGAAAACACTCTCCAATGTGTTATTGTGAGCAAAGTAAACCCTCAGTGGTATACTTAAAACCAGAAGTGGCATTGCTCTCGTATGAACTCGTAAACATACAACATGTTTAAAGATTCAACATGTGAGATTCGATGAGTTTTCCGTAAGTCAGGACTCAGTATTGCATCTATCAAATTTCAAAGAATCGTTAAAAAGAGTATAGTGTGCAAATAGTGTCACAGTATGGCACAAAGTTCGGAAACTACTACAGTCTACATGCCTATTTTATTTGTATTAATATTTCGGAAAATACTTTAATAAGACATGCAATAACATTAACCACTTTTCAAAGCGTATCTAGTATCTCTTAAAATGACATTTTCTACCAGTATATTTTGTTTTTATTATATTTAAGCTTATTTATGATAATAATAACTAAAATTTAATGAATACGTAAGGAAAGCTAGCTAGCTTTAAGTAAATTGCATATCAATTACAATTACCTTTCAACAAGGAGTTAAGAATCAGGGTAGCTTAGTGAGCGGGGAGAAATGTAACCTAAGGATATGTTAAAATCACAAAATAATATTACTGCAATGAATAGCATGGTATATAATAATTTTACTGGTAAACGTCCTAACGTATCTACATGTATTCATTTCAGGAGACTACCTGATTCCAGCTAAATCACTACTGGCCCTTCATATCTACGAAGCGGGTCGTTGTCCAGAATATTTCCCAAATCCAGAAGAGTTTAATCCAGATAACTTTTTACCTGAAAGAGTTAAGAATCGACACCCATATGCATTCATTCCATTTAGTGCTGGGCCAAGGAATTGTATTGGTAAGTATTTCGAATTTAGTTACCTTTGTCCTAGAATTTTGGATACAATTTTAATTAATTTCTTACACGTTGTTTATGAGTCACGGAAATATAACATTTTACAAACAGCAGTGTAAGTTGTAGTTCAAGAATGAGTACTTGTCTCGTTACTTGTGAAATACACCAAATGAAAATTAGGATGAAATGTATAATTAAAGCCAGGCGCAAAACTCTAGGCAAGTACTTGCTGAATCTCTTATTCCACGATTGAACTGGAGTTATAAATAACATTTTAAGAGCTTAGGAGGACAAACATTTGAAGTTGCTCTAAAACGTAACCAAAACTAAAAAAAAAAAAAAAACTATCACTCAGCATCTTCATTTTTATTACATGTATCTAATTACACCAAAAATAGATCGCCTCAGCTATTTTTGTATGTTTTCCTCGCTCAAATTGGGTTCAAAGAAACTTAACTTCAATGAAATCGGTCTTGTAATTTACAATATGAAGACTAAGGGTCAGTTCTACAATCGACCGCTAAAGTTCTAGTCAGCGTTAAGTTGAGGCCAAGTCTGATTTTGGCCAATGAGAGTACGGAAAATGAGAGTTGGCTTCAACTTAGCGCTGACTAGAAATTTAGTGGTCGATTGGAGGACTGACCCTAAGACTTTTAATACATCTTGTAATTCATGTTTTTAAGGTACGACATGAAATTTACACTTCCATTGACATTACAGTCTTTTATTTTATTATATTATAGGCTTTATTTTAAAATAAGTTCTTGAATTTTTTTTTGTAGTTTTTAGAAGAATCTTGTACTGCATTCATAATAACGAAATTAATTCAATTCTTTATCGATAAGGTCCCGGGTTTGAGTCCAAGCAGGGGCATGGGTGTGGATTTTAACAGCTAAAGACGAATCGTGACGAGCCGAAGTTCAAAGTTACTAGACTGGTCCATATAAAAAATGAAAGTTTTACCTAAGTTTTAAAGTTTATTTTTATAGATAAAAAGATCTTTACCACAATCAATTCATTAACCAATCCTCCTTTTATTAGTGAAATGTCCTTATTTTTCTACCATTTTATCACTTCAAATTACAATAAACAATCCATACAGTGAATTTCTTTGTTGCAGTAAGTACAGTCTTTTAAAGTTCTTAATCAAATTTGTAGTTGCGTATACATACATTTTTATTATTGGAATTAATTCAATTTATTTAGAAAATTCTTGTTTTAAGTTATTCCAATTCTCATGTTAAAGTAATTTGCTCTTTGTAGTAGTCAGTTTCTTGGACCAATGTACAATGGAGCAGTCTCATATTGTTCATGCATCTTGCTTTTCTTAAGTGTAATTACCACAGTCAATTTGGGTTGATTGAGTTCTGCAATTAATAATACCTTGATGTGCAAATTGCTGAGGTTAATACCTAACCGTTAATGCCCTCATGAAACGTTTTCATTTCTATCACAGCTTCTTTGAGTGTATTGCATAGGCTACACGGGAAGTAGGTCACGTGGATATCCTAGACCAATATATTACTCCGTTGTTATGACGTGTCGACTTACCGTTTGGTTAATACTTCAAGGACATTTAGCCACCGAGCATTTACGTGTAATTTCAATTATTGATAAGTTAAAATGCCGGAAATAAATTTATGCACCCATGTTTCTGGAATAATAGTACTTTAGTGCGGACCCTACGGAAGTCTTTTACTGCTGTTGCAATAGGTCAGACACTCCAACGAAAGTATGACACTACTTTATTATATGCCTGAAACCCCTACACATCATACTACATTGCACTATAAAGTGAAGAAAACGAATGGCGTCCCAAAAGGAAATCCATTCTTCATGTGAGTAATAACGTAAGGACATCGTAAGTATAAAAAAAAAGGATGTCAACAGCTAAACTGGACTTTCTTGCACAATAACAATTAACGTTAATTTGTAACCAACATCATCAAGAACTATATTAATTGAAACTTTCTTCAAGAATATTTTAAAATTCAAGTAAGTAAGTAGCTTTTGAACTGTTTCCATGACAATCACTGTTAAATTAACATTCTTGCTTTCTTATTATCTGACAGGTCAAAAATTTGCCATGCTGGAGGAGAAAGCCATAATTTCCACAATTCTCAGACATTTTAAAGTGACTGCTATCGACAAACGAGAGGATGTAAAAGTGGTTTCTGAACTTGTGTACAGACCGCTTGAAGGAATAAACATCAGAATAGAACGAAGGAATTCTATGAAAGCCTAGAAGAGTTAAAAAAAAGCAAAGATATTGATTCACTTACATACTTATATCGTTGTGTTGAAGGGTACTTGCATAATTATCGTTACAGTTACGTAATGAACAGTATTTGAAAACTTATTGCTCAAAATGTATTAAAATATGAGATATTTTCTAGTTTACTTTAAAACATTAATTTGATTTAATATTGTTTTTGCCAATCGAAAAACATGTATTGTTCTTATTATTGTCATAAATATTTTGATAATGTTTATATTGTAACAATTAAACTCTTCTTGTCTGAAGCTTAGGAGGCTGATGTGACTTCGTCTTCAGAAAATAATAATTATACATTTTCCCAAAGACGGACTGAAATTATTTCTAGAAAGGTCAGAAACACCCGTTCCTTCCCATTATACCCTTCTAACCCCAATATATTTTAGTTACACATATCTGAAAGGAAAATGTATATATAAAAAATATTCTTTTCCAGTTTTATGTCATGTAATTTTTATTTTGTATGTACCGTATGTAAGCATTGTTAGTAATCGAATAAGGAGAGTACTAAAAAAGAATGCAATAAGAACCATATATAGATCACCTGCGAAAACAAACACTAAATTGCGGCCTGTCAAAGATCACCTTCAAATTCCAGGCGTATACAAAATCAATTGCAATTATGGGAAGCTGTTCAAAGGTCAGACAGGAGGAACTATCGAAACTGGAATTAAAGAACATCAATTACGTTAGGATAAGGGTAATACTGACAAGTCACCTGTGGCAGTACATTAGTACATATGTATAATAATAATAAATCACAGCCATATTCAATCCACTACTGGATGAGGCCTCTCCCCGAAGGGAGGAGTTAGTCTACTGCTCCCACGCTAGCCAGACGGGTTGGGAGAGGACAGCCGAAGCTCTCACTGTGATCGCCACTGTATTTTATTCACAGCAGCTCCCCAGTTGTCCTCACGATGCTGGGTAGAATCTATTTATTTTAAGAATACGGAGATATTTTTAAAAAAACTATGATTATTTTGCGAGAATTAAAACATAATCGATTGAGGTAACAATTAATGAACAAAACTTCAACAAAGATGACAGTTACAAATTAAATCAGTTTTGGAAGTCAATTTTTCTCACATTTAAATTTGAATTCACAATGTTTCTAAGTGTACCAGAAGTCAGTTTGGTACAAAGTGCGATAAGAATTTATATTCGACTTCTATTGTTGTGCAGTCACCCTAAAATCAAGAAGAACAAGTACGTCTTTGGAGACGTCGACGAAACGATTGTAAGGCAGAATGCAAAATAAAAATTACATAATATAAAACTCTGAAAGGATAATTTCTCATTATGGATAATCGTCATGAATATTTAAAATTTCATCTCAAAGGTATGTACACTTTACAAGGTTAATACGTTATTATTGTAGAATATTGACGTTAACATTATTTTTAAAGCCAGCTGTTATATCTAGTTCTGTACTCGATATTTACGTGGTAAACAAAAATTACATGGATAAGATAAAATGAATTTTATGGGTGGTATCAGCACTTTGGCTTAATTAATTAATTACATGAAGCCAGTGGCATGTCAGGAGAGTAGGTTCTCTGAATAATCTGATTCTCATTCCAGAGTTTCGATTTAGGTGTAATATTAGTATAATTCAGGAAGTAAACTGATGATTGAAGCTTCAGTTTTGTCTGTATGCACGGGTATATACGTCCTGCATACAAAGCCACACAGGGCAAACTACTAACTGCAGAACCTAATTTAAAAATAGGACGAACCTACATAATATAATTATGGTCCCCAAGTTTAGACCCTCGGGGCTATTTGATCCTTAGGATAGAAATATTTTTAACTTATGTAAATATTTTCACTTCCAAATGCAACGCACACATTACCAATAGCTATGTCGTGTTGGTTCCACATAGAGAAGGAAATGTTTAACGGTAATTAATTTTACACTGTGCGCACATACAGCTTAATCACCTGTGCGCTACGCACGCGCCGTGAACGGTGCATGGGGAATATGGTGGTAGCGCTTATCGACCTACGGTACGAAGTGAGATAGCTTAGTAAATCCCATGCTTGACGGCCTTTACCTTTCCAAGGTGCCTAAGAATATGAAGGATACTCGGTACTAAATTTGATAGGATTCTTACTGGACGTAAGAGAGACAGGCATGGCAACACTGCGAGAAAAGTCTCCATCCTGTCCGGGATTTGAACCCGAGCTGCCCGATTCGTAGTCAGAGGCGCTACCGCCTTAGCCGCGGCCACTTTTCTTACAGCTTAATCATAGAGAGAAAAATTACACTATAGAAAGATCCCGTTTGTTTTACAATGAAACCAGTAACAGCAAAGGTGCCCCGATATAATTTATAATAAACGGTGTTTTTCTCGCAAATTGATTTTTACGATAATTCTACTTTTGCCATTAAAGAACAAGCACAGTACAAGCACTCTACAATGATGTCACCATTGGTTTTACGGTAATAGTACTACATAGCACTCTGTGAAAACGACGTTGTCACCATTCTAACGGAAATTGATTTTCATAAACAATAAGACTTTACAGATTCATTCGCTGCGTTTACATCATTGAATTGAATTGAATTGTATTTATGGCCTTAGGCACCTAAGACTTAGGTCATGATAGGGGAGCGGAAAGTATTCGGGAAGGTGTCGGCCAGGGCCTATGTTGAAGGTGCCATCCAGGCATTTGCTAGTGTGACTGAGAGAAACCTGAAAAAACATCAGTCAGGATGCTCGGTCATTGGAATCAAACCCAAGATCTCCCGAATGCTACGCAAACTCTCTACCACTAGCTTTTATGTAATGTATTCATTGCACAGAAAAAGCACCAGCAATACTGAGGATCTAATAATAGACACTGTGAGAAAACCTTTGTGAGTTTTAGCGTAAAATTGTTGTCAGCGTAGCTTTATTGATATCTTCGCGAAACTAATGATGCTGACACCATACAATTATACTTTACGGTGAATATAACTTTAAGATAACAGTGGTGTCACAGTAAAAACAAAAATTTTACAGTGATTCGTTTGTTTGTTTTAGGGAGATAATGCTGATGACCGTGGTGTCTTCGATTTCACAGTAGAATAGACTTACAGTATTTTATTCAGTGTAAATATGGAGAAATCAGCCGTAGTATAACTTCGGAGCATATTTGAAAACCCAATTATTACGAGACAAAAGTGTTTCACAAAGCCTATTATTACGAGGGGGCTTATAAAGAAATTAATTGAAATAACAATGTACGAATACAGCTTGAACAAGCACTACAGTTAAAAATACATCCACATTTGGAAAATAACAATTGAAATTTTAAAATTCGATGCGTAATGTTTCTAACGCTGTGGGCGAAAGGTTAGTAAAACTGCATAATTATTAGATGATGTAACACTTTGAATAAAATTGTAAAATATGAAACACCGCTGTGAAAGCTTAAACTCTCGTTTAAGTATGACGAAAAAGTCCGTATATAGGTTACAAACGGGTGGAGGATAACAATAACTAGCTGTGTGTTTTTTCGAGACCTGTTACCAGGTTGCTGGACTAGTGGCGGCTCATCAAGTGAAGTTGGTGAAGTTCAACTTCACTTATTATTTTGATATGCATGAACTAAATAGGCATTAGTAAGTACTGATTGGACCAAAAAGTCAGTCAACATCATCTAAGATCGGATAGTGGCATTACCAGTATCCTGTCTAAGCCCAGAAATCCCGCGATAAATGCTAATGAACAAGAATAGCAAGAACGTGTTGATGGATTTTGGTAGTACTTCACCTGTTATTTGTGTCACGAACCGCCACTGTGTAACACATTTTTTCTTGCACGGAGGACTGACTCTTCAGACAATTGCGTGTAATTGAATAGAATTAAATCATATTTAGACGATTACGGATTCTGTACGAGGAGCACTAAACAACCACGTACAAAGCGCACTACAAAGATTCCGTCAAGTTATCCTAAATTATTGCTTCAAAAATCTAGAAATGACATCAATGATATGTACTATAATTACAAAATAATAGTACTTTTTGTAGTGGAAATCACACATTTACGAGAATAGAACTGTAAAATAAAGTATTATTTAACATTTGACCAAGCAAAATAAATGCTTGAAGTATGAAAGTCATTGTTATTGCTCGACATAAGTTTAGAACATGTATTATCTTAGTGTATGCCACACAATCTGCCTTTTCAGTCTGTGTTTCATTTTGCCAAATTTGCAGTGTCTTTATGTATCGAGCACAAGTCTTGCTGGCTCCAGATCTACTGCCTGAAATGTCAACGAGAAGTTTAGAAATATCCTTACGTTTTTTTTTAATTGCTGAAAGAAATGGAAAGCAAATACATAGTTATGGATACTGGGTAGAAGATGCTAGAATGTTGGTTGGTTTGTTTATTATGACCGCCATCTTGAATTTAGATTGATTTTCTTAAATGGGAAGGGGGTCGTGTAACATGTCATTCTGGTCTAGAATTTTACGAGAAATACTTTTCTGATGTCAGTTTTGCCGTAAATGTATTGATGTGAGAGAAAAGGGTATGTTACACTCGTCTGGGCTAATGGTGTAATAGCCTGAAAACACCCATTTTGTTTTCAGTTAGTATGCGTTTGGGTCTCACTCCTTCGTTATTTGAAAACGAAATGTGTTTTAATATTATTGAGTCATTATCCAAGACTATAGGGTCGCATAACCTTTTCTCTCACAACAATAGATTTATGGAAAAACTGAAATCAGAAACGTGTTTTTCGTGAAATTGTAGCCTAGAATGACATGTTACACGAACCCCTTCCCATGTAAGAAAATTAATGAAGATTCAATATGGCTGACTTGAAGATGGCGGCTATGATAAACAAACCCTCCAACAGGTGGGTGCCTTATACCCAGTATCCATTACTGTGTATTTGCTTTACATTTCTTTCAGCCTTTAAACATATAAGGATATTTCTCAACTTCTCTGTCACCTTCCAAAACAAGAATTTGACTTTTATATCATCCATATCTTCCAAAGTAACTGCGTTCGAATTGCCAAAATTTGCATGCGCACATACCTTGGCATTCTAAACATAACGGATTTAAAAAATAATGTTTTTTTTTTCTGTTCCATCAGTATGTTTACTTGTAAGACGTTGTTTTTTGTATCAAGGAAAGTTATCTTTCGATCAACTTGAGACTAATCTAAATCTATTTATGGCAGCGAGAGAAAGTGAGCAGTACGCATATTATTTACTTTAAGTGTACTGAGCAGCTCCCAGCTACAGAAAATAATAATTCCCTTTCACGATTTCGAACTAAACATATTTCGTCTTCGGAAAGATACATTCCAAGTAATATTAATAAAAGATAAAGAATTCGTGATAGTGACAGGACAAGTGGAAAACGTGATACAGTAGAAACGAGAAGTTAATGTAAATATTAGTGATATTACTATATTTTGTAGCCTACGGGCCCGATATTAATTATGACAAACGTGATATTTATATCAAAATATGAGATAAATTATATCTAAAGTAAATATTATGAAGGTTGCCTAGAACAATATATAGTGTTTATTTTTGAGGGGGGAAATTATGAAAAGATAATAATTGATGTATAATTCCAAATAGTTGAAAAATGCTTCTACAAATAAAATATATGTTGTTTGATGCTTTGTACAAAAAGAAAATAATTACAAGTAATACATTAAAATGTATTCTATTCATGATTGGCAATAGAGAGAGAGTGAGACTGAGACAACACAACGCCAACAATGGGAATTTTGACTATGTGGACATACAATTTAATAAGAGAGATCATGGTTTATGTAAGTTAGTTCTATCATTTACTTTTAATTTATTAGATAAGGTGAAACAAATGTTTAGTGGAATTATCATTTTTAGATTTTTACTTTGAACAAAATGCGAGCGGACAGTATTTGATGATTTTTGTGCACTAAATGTTTCAATGAATCGAGAGGGAATTTTCTGAACTTGTATCACGTTAATGCTTCTCTGACGGGCATCGCTTAGACATCCAAATATATTTTTGTTGCTCCTAAACACCAGAGAATTGTAAGCAATGAGAATAGGAGCTTTAAATATGTAGTGAACGAATTTTCTACAGTTATTTGAAGAATATAATGCTGAGATAAGGTTATGTTTTTTTGAAAGATCATCGTAATTTGTGGTATTATCTTGGGAAATATATACAGCCAAACGAATTTACAATTATTATGGTTATATTCTACCTCTTTGTTTAGTATGGATAATGCAGAGCTAAGCTAAAGATGCAACTGATCCTTACATTAACCAGTTTGAATTTCCATAGAAGAAAATGTGATTCACCTTATCTGGGAAATCAAAAGGATTAGAAAATAGTGTATATGTCATTAGAAAAGAAACCAGATGTTATGTTTATAAACGCTGCAATGGCCAAACTGTTAGTGAATGTAAGTGATACTAGCAGAGGATTTCCTATACACCAATATGTGAAATTCGTGATGGTATTTGTAAATTAAGAAGTCCAAAAAGGAAGATTTTGCCAGAGTTTACTCATTCATGAGTCAATTTTAATTTAAGATGTGAAGAATTTAATTCTTTTTTCAATATAATTTAATTCAAAGTGGTACTTTAACCACATTAGGCCAATAACTGACCAATTTTCGTTCCAATCTGGATAACAAATAAGTACTGAATGAGTTTCCAAGATGGAAACAGCGTTACGGCTATAGGAAATTTCCTCTCACTCACAGAAAACAAACATTTCCTTCGTTAATTAGAATGGAATAAGATGATAATTATATCTGCATAAAATCCTTTCAAAGTATAATTTTTTAAATTTGGAAGTTAATACGAAATCAAACCCTCAGAGTTTGTGTGTTAATAATATTTTAATTTTGACATATGACATTTTGCTACGACGGACATGTAGATTTTCGCAGTAGTTATAAGTTCTTTGCTATGAATGGTGTTTTATGTAATATCGAGGAGATAATCTAGTGTAGTTTGGAAAAAGAATAAGAAAAGTTATGTGTAACAGGCTAATCGGTTACTTACGTATACTTCCTTTAGTGTATATTATTTGGTAAGAGTAACATAAAGATCCTTGTGAAAGACTTGCTCTGCAAGTTCATCAAGATACAGTATTATTAAGTCATGACTGTCTAATTTAGTTGCTTTTATGTCTTCATATTTGAGTATAACATTGAAAACATTAAAGAACACAAAACAGAAAAGAGAATGAAATGACACATGGTCTGCAAATCATTAAAATGTCTTCAGTAAAACAAAATCTTCCGTCACGTTGTTTGAGCATCTCTTTATCTTCGCAAGGAATATCGTAGTAAGTCATCAGTTGGATCATCTTCGTGGCGTTGCACTCAACCTATTCCATCAAACAATTCCTCCTGCCTTACAAAAGCATTTACCCTTAATATTGATAAAGATTTTCATTTGATTTATAAAATTAATAAAGGAAACGGTTTGACATTTTGCTGCCATAGTCGATTCATAAATAGTTAATGTAGTTATGTTAATATGTAAAATGAACTTCCTTGTGGGGATTGTTTCTCGAAAATAGTTGGGAAAAAGTCATAAAACTGACTAAATTTATGAGTCCATTAATGTGCATTAATAGCAATAGTTTCAGTGTGTTTCTGAATGTTTGTGTGTTTGTTTTTCTTCTTGTTTGTGCGTGAGTTTGATATTGTGTATTTGTTCTATTTCCAGGTTAGCTACACATGATTGCTAAACTCCTTTATGAACGTAACTTTTATAGGTAACAATTCTAACCATAAAAGAATGAACTGGCTTTTCGAAACTTCTGTTTTTTTATTTCAAAATAACATAAAAACTTTGGACTGTACTTGCTTCTAATGCATATATTGATATCTTTCATTTTTGATACTTGTCCCATAGAAATGTCTAGATTTGCAGTCGGATTGGATCATTTCAGATAGAAAGGGAACAATAATAGACAACCATTTCATCGGAACTAAAGAGAAAAAATGAAAGATTTTTTTAAAAATCAAAGCTATTCAGCTTTTATGCTTGCTTTTTCTTATACAACAGAGGAAGAGAAAGAAAAGGAGAGGAGTAATGGGAAGACAGAAGGAGGGAGAGATGATTTCTCCTTCCATTTAAAAAAAACAATTCCTTTTTCTACTTCAATATTTCTTAGGAATATACCAAAGTTCAATAGATACCAAAGTTGAAAATATATTGAACTTCTAAAGGGAAAGCTAAAATTTTTAACATATGAAACATTTTTAAGAGACTACACAGTGTGTTGAGAAACATTTTTCGAAGTATCACAAAAAATTCTCCACATGCGAGAAGATGGCGGTAGGTTCCAACATGGCGTAAAACAATTTGTTAATAGTCGTATCTCGGTCGCCATTAACACTAGACGGCTCGTTCCTTTTATAAAAAGAAAAATGTATTGTGTTTTCTACGTTTATGAATAATCAATTTCGCATAAAACTAATGCTTGCTGAGAGATATCCCAAAGCTGGGGAAAAAAGATTTGCTTTTTCAGTTTGCACTGATCATCTTGAAACCTCTTGGTAAAAATATTCATATATTTCTGAAAGTATGTTTAACAAGCTTTAATTTGATACCAAAAGTTTGAGTTTGGTTCTTAAATAGCTTGGATAAAAGCAAAAAGTGATTAATCATTCTGGTACTACGAGCAATTGTTTTTAATTTTAAAATTTTCTTCATAAAGTGAAATATTATTACACATCCCATGTTAGTAATAAGTTATTTAGGAAAGCTTACCACCTGGTCCGGCGGGATGTTTTGCTTGAAACCAGTAGACCGAAGTTCGATTACTCAGACGATCAGATTTTCCACGTCAAATTTCAGAAGAACTGTTGTCATGCAGTAAATCGAGAATAAGTCTTTATTTTAATTTAAAAAAGAAGTCTTACAAATATATACGTGCGTATATTTAACATGAATTCTGAAAACTAAACAAAGGGAAAAAGATATTAAAGAGTGAATAGTATGTGTCTGGACCGGGGATCGAACCCGGGACCTTTGGTCACGTACTTTTTACTCTTTAATATCAATTGTATCTGTACCTACAGAGGCTTGATGTACTGAAAAATCGAAAGTTGCTTTCATTTCAACTTTGAAAAGGGAAAAGAGTTCATATAAACGTAGGATAGAAGCGTTTCATTTAGTACGAGCCTTATATCTACCTATACCTACCTAACTATACCCTCGTACCTATACTTTCGGATATTGATCTATATTTCGAATAGACGCAATTATGGAGCGACATGTTACGTATCATCAAAGAAGCCAAACCTGTGCTATTCAAAATTCAGGATCATCCAGCATTGTGCAAGGGGTATGTAACGGATTCCGTTCATGAAGCAAGATATAGAGCATGAACACTCTTTGAACTTAAGGTGAATGTTTGAGGCGACTGCCTATCAGGCAATATTAATTCATTCTCGCAAGTAAACTTTTCAAACAGATTGAAGATGAAAGAGAATTTACATTCAAGTAGGATGTTGGTGATTGGATGTGCATTCTCGATTTATACTGACGAGACATAGTTCATGTGACGGACAGCGGTTGTGATTAAACATTTTCTTCTTACTTAGAACTGATTGTACTTACGGCTATGTAGATGTAGGTTGGGATCATGGATTGATAGTCAAACGGTCACCGACGTGGGTTGATGTGTGTTGAGAAATATTGGCTGCTCGACGAATGGGATACTCGAACTCGAGATGATGAGAACTTTGACTTAAACAGTGTCGGTAGACCATCTTGAAAATGGGGTCCAAGGTGCCTTGTATCTAAATACGCAGGGACTTCTGTGCATTATTGGTATGTAACTAATAGTACACAGACAACGACGCAAATCACAACCGCATCCAACCAAGGCGCCTAACAACATTGTTGTATCCACCAGGGAAATACTGTTAATTGCTATATCGCGGAACACGCGATCCACGACAGTCCTACAAGTGTTACGTCACAAGAATCTGAAATGAGTATGGAATATTGAAGACGAATATAAAGTCCAATGAAACCGTTACCAGTTGATACAAGAAAATGAGAGAATTTTATGGTGAAGCATATTTCTTGAAGTTGTTAGTCAAATATTTTAAGAAGAACATTTCAACCAGCTGGTGGCTCCATATTGGTGTTAGATCTACTCAGCTAGCTCGGATTACTACACAGGGAAAGTCTTGAAATAAATATGTCGGAATCTCCCCAAATGTGAAATTCTCGGGCTTCATATATATTGACAAGCAGTTATGCTATTCTACCAACACAATACGAATTATGGTAATTTAATTCTAGATTGACTCTACAGCTTCAAATATAGAGATAATTATAATATATGTTGAAATATAGAAGAATTATTTAGGACGTGAATTATAAATGTAAAGAACCTGTTACTGCATTCAATGTGGGAAGAGGCAATACCAAATCGGAAATGGCGACAGTGAATCTATTACCAGATTCAACTTACTTTTAAACATTTTATACGACTAATTAGATTTTGTACGTATGGGCATTTGATAACTTCATGGATTCTTTATTAGAAATGGTTTTAATCTTGGTTTTAAAACAGCGTAGAAAGTAGTTTTCAACCTACTAGTACTACAGGGAGACGAACAAGACTAATACAAACTACGTAAAAGTTCTTTGCGTGTGAATTTACAGGTTTCTAATATATGATGAATCCTATTATGTATCATATTTTGAAGTAAGTTAAGTTTGGACATAAAAATAATAAAACTCTTTACATGCATAAAAATGAGAGTTCAATAGTACCTCCTCATGAGCATTGAGCAGACTAGGCGAATGCATTAATTTTTTTAAACGCACTCCAATAACCTTAGATGGACAAAAAGGCGAAATCATTTACTGGAAATCTTTATTCTAATAACATTGATGTGAAATCATAACACATTACTAGAATTATACATAAAAAGAACACAATTAAAAACTGAACTCGGACAAAAATCTTGGCTTGAAAACAAGACATGTTCAGGAGAAAGAAGACGTCTCTAAGTATACAGGAATAGTTCATGAATATATTATAAGGAAACAAAATAAGGTTTCACTCCTTTCTGCCCCAGAAATGCAAATTGTTCCAGTTTTGCATCGCCTGGAGTTACCACAACACTCGAAAGTAAAATTCTGCGTACAGGTACAGCTACGATGTTTACATGAATCTAGCAGATTATTAAACAATGTCTCGGAGCAAGGTTCGTTGCTAATTAACTACAAACAACACTTTAAAAAAACTTCTTTCTATAAATTACAGCAAGATGCACAACATATGATAATAACAATATTAAAAGGTATAATAGTTATTAACTTACATTTAAATAAATTTTAATCTTAAAAGTATTTGAAATTAATAATAATATTAATACATTCATGAAAGCATGCAGGTTCAACGCTAGGAAACATATCAAGGACTTCAATTTCAAGATTTAGTAAGACGTGATATCATTTATGTCAAAATTAAAGAGGTAAATAAGTGATAACAATAACAAAATTATCAATTAAAGTTCCGAATAAAGTTCGTTGCTGACATGTCCAAAGTACTAGCTTCTATCATCTGATATTTAAACCATTTTTATATTTTATCAACAAAGTACGAACAAAGTCATCATCTAGTATTCACTCAAGTACAGTATCTTGAAACACAAGATCGATAAGAACAAAACAAGTGATTATGTCCGCTCTTATAGCAAAAATAGCAATTACAGTCACTCTTGGGTTCAATTGCACAAAATATTTGAATCCCGAGTTAATCTAGGTGTCATAGTTAATGTTCTCCGTCTCTTTCATGCCACCTGGTGTGAGTCAATCATTATTTCTGGATTCGACTTAAAAATAGAGGAAAAGGCACGGAGTGCGAACTAGTCTCTGAAATCCTCGCTTATGGATTCGCAATTGAGTTTAACAGAGAAGAAAATGGTGAAGTGACGTTGCAAGAAGAACGATTGAATAAAGTGAAAAGTTGTAAATATTTAGACTCATTTGTTACTGGAAATGGTGGTTTAGACTTGGAAATAACCAACAGAATGCAAGAAGGATGGAAAATTTGGAATAAAATATGTGGCGTTTACTGCGACAGCAGAATTACGGTGAAGAATAAAGGGATGGGTTCCAAAACGGTAGTTAGACCAGGAACGAAGTATGGACCAGAAACATGGCCAATAAAGAAAGCACGGGAAAATAGATTGGATGTTACCGAAATGAGAGTTCAGCACTGGGTTTGTGGGATAAGAAGTGAGAAATGTTAGAGTAAGAGGAACAACCAAGGTTGTAGAGATATCTAAGAAGATACAAGAAAGAAGACTGCAGTGGTATGGACATGTAATGAGGAGAACAAATGACTATGTAGTCAGAAGAGTGATGGCAATGGAAGTGAAGGGCAAGAGAGATAAAGGGAGGCAAATAACGAAATGGATGAATAGGGTTAAGGATCTTGGGGAGAAAGGACTGTGAGGGAAAGAAGTTCGGAATAGGGCTTTGTGGAGAAGACTCATGGGAATCGTCGACCCCACGTAGGTGGGAAAAGACGGAGAGAAAGAATAAATTAAAAGCGTAGATATTGGCCCACGATTAGAAGCACTACTTCATTTCTACTTTGGCTAGTCTAACACCAGATGGAATGAAGACGCTTAGAAACTGATAATTCACTCGCTATAATTGTTTTATCTATGGCTCTTAAACTAACTCATGGATTAATTTAACTCGGGATAAATATGTTTTGTTCAACTGTCCCTAGGTAGAGTAACATTTATAGAAACGGTCGATGAATTTTGTTTTCGGATTCCCAAATATAGGCAATGTGGTTAAACAAAAATTAATATACGTTGCAAGCACTACATACAAAACCTTAACTTTAAATCTGTATCGAATATCAGCTTTTTATTATAATGCTGTACATATTGTGTAACCTGTCGGATTAAAAAGTGTACTCATTGGTCCATTTGCTTTCAGTATGGGTGTACAATGGTTCAACGAGGTTAGTTTGCATCATATGACAGAATATCGAAGCAAATATTTAAAGTAATGTGTGTTTGGTTCTCACAAGGAAGCCGTCAACTAGATCACATCAAATCTTATCTTCAAATTATTCTTGAAGAATTTACGTCGCATAGAAAGGTTATACAACAATAACTGATCTTTTCAACAGCAAGGCTCCGAGATAGAGGCTGAAATATTAATGCGAACTGTACAAAGCGAGTATATTTTCAAGCGTCAATCAACATAATTAAGGTTTGCATCACTTTTGCTCAAGAATGGATAAGTGAAGAGCTTTACAGTATCACCATACTGTAACAATACAATTCCTACACTTCGCTCCTTGCTGGGAACAGATCCCAGGTTGGTCGGGAGGTTAACATGCCTTACAAGAAACCGTCGATGAGCTCATATCAAAATCTATGTTGCTGAAATTATACAAATTTTGCTCTTGATTTTTTGAATGCAAGGTCCCGATATCGAAGTTGCAATATTGCGTACAACAGCGGTTGGATATCCCTGCAGTGAGTATTGATTGTATTGAATTGTAAGTAACGTCCAAAACGAAGTGTGTAGGAAAAGTGTGCTCCTAACCATTGAGTTCAATAGGCTCCACGGGAAGTAAACTCATGAAGAAAGTACACAGAAAGATAGCATGCCAACTGAAGTCCTGCTTCTAGCGAGGAGTGCTGTAGTGGAGTGATGAAGTTGAGGAAAACGTTACAAATCGTCGCTATTCCGTTCAGAGACGAAAGTGAAGCAGTATGATTTCTTTTGACTTACTGATAAGAAACATGTACTTTTTGTACAGTTTGTACAAACGTTCCAGCCTCAAGACCTTGCAGTTGAAAAGGGCAATGCATTTTTGTATTAGACATTTTCCACAGAACGTAGAATATTCTACTGAAATTTCAAGAATTATTTCCTTCCATGTGCTCTTATTGACGGTATCCTTGTCAGAAGGGCTCTGAGTATGAATTTATTTATTTAAGATAACAGGTTGTATATACAAGGAAGATAAAAGTAAAAAAAAAAAGAAAAAGAAAAGATTGGGACGTGTGGAACAACGTACAAAAGGGGTTGTGTTTACGCGCAACGACTCGAAAACTGAAAATTTCACTGAACAGAATCGTAAGCATAATTCACACGTTAACGGAAGGTGTTCACTGACTTCTATGGTACACATGCGTTATTATTATTATTATTATTATTTTGTGCTATATAGGCCTTATTGCTGTTCATAGCACATAAATAAATCAATTAAATTATTGTTATTCCGGGCAGCTTGGAATGATGAAAATATGTAATAACAAAGGAAATTAGTTCCTGTCAACTGATCGTGATTAAAGGTTAGGATGACACAATCAAATTGTTTACTATATTGCTAAATATATTATCATTATACACGTTATCATTTCCTATTCTATTTGGAAAATGATACTTGTACCTAAATCTTTCTCTTTGATTGATAACTCTTTTCAATGCATTATTTTTATTCTTTGGAAACTTTAAAACTCGATCTAAAGTTCGTACTATCAGAACAAATGATCATCAGTCTTGCATCTCCCGTATATAATAACACTTCATTACGTAATCACTTAAGTATGTTTTGGGCGTGTATTGACAGTCTGTGATCAGTTATACAATGACATTCACTAGTAAGTGTGAGAAGAGGAAAGAAAAATAATGCACACTCATCATGAACAGTACAATCTCATATTATCAAGCAAGAGTCAATCGAAATCAGATGGTGTTTACTTTTACAAAACAATGAAGTTTCATTGTTTCTGTATAAAGCAGTGTTCGACTAGACGTGATAGAAAGCAGGTGTGAAAAATTGCGAAAATGGATATATCTGTAAGTTCACTGCTATTGTACAGCGCCCTCTTCTTACCCATTGCTATTCTACTCTTCCGGTACGGAAAAAGAAGGGCTAGAGTTATTTATCTTGTGGATAAACTTCGAGGACCACCTGCGGTTCCTATCCTTGGAACGACTATACCTTTCTTCTTAGCTACCAGAGAAGGTAAGAAGAACCTTGGTTAACAATTAGAACGTAGTGACGATTATTGTCAGAATGAATAATGAGTTTTAGGCAGGAATCTTTGATACATGAATTTGACGTTTATTAGAACACTAGCCAAAACTGCATGTGCAAATTTAAGTACCTCATTCTGTGTTACGAAAGTTGTGTAATTTTTGAGCAATTGTATATAATTCTCTGGCCTGTGCTCTGTCGAGTCCTTGTCAAAATAATGTTTATTTGTTTCTACTTGTACATTGTAAACAAGACGCAAAAAGTGTTGGATTAGCCCTGTAAACTTAAGAATGCTTCGAATTCAACAACACGCTCTCAATCAAAGCAAAAACGGATCAATCAGGTTAGGTTTCGGTGACACGGAGGCTAAGGAAAATTTCAATTATTTCCTTGCGTTTGAACAATGTTTCTTTCAGGAATGACAAGGACTGGAGGTGTTACGATAAATACAACACTGAAGATTCCCAGTTATTTATAGCTCACAGACCGTGTAAATTGGATCAAGTTTTGGACGGGTCTCCAGGTCACCTAGGTTTCGGTCAGGCCGATTCAGCAAAAAAGTGACCCAGTTTCAGCTCTGCTCTCAATTTATCACCGCTCTGCACTGACCTTGTATCAAAACTATAACATATTAGTTAGTTAATTAGTAACATAGGACATTCTGTGCTGATATAACACACAAAAGTAGAAGCCATCTTTGAATCATTATCCTCTGTTAAAATTATGTTAAATTAACATCGGAGTAGTTTGCTGTATATTTTCAAGAAGTAGGAGGAATGAAAATACCCAAGATCTGCAGAAAAACTTAACTAAATATGTGAAACTTGCTTCCAAAAAGGTACAGAAATCTAAAAAAAAAAAAAAAAAAACTATTTACGCACCTATCCTACAGTCTCTTATGTGTTCTGTGACATGGACACTCTCTAGGAATCAGAAACATTGGTAAGTTTTGAAATATAACCCTTAGCTCTAAACCTTCTTTACAAATTAGCTACAACGAGAAAACAATCATACTTATCACCAGTAACACTTATCCTTTAAACACCCGTTCTGGAGAGAACATGGTACTTTTAGTGCAAGCATATAAAATTAATTACTACTCAAAATTCACTGTACACTACTAGAGTCTGGAATGAAACTGCAGAACACATCATGGACTCAACTTGTATATCATCATTAAGACGTAAAATTAAAAGACATTTTCTTCGATCACATGAGCTACAAGTCTGTTTGACACATACAAATACACAAGCATACAGTCTAACGCCACACACTGATATCCCCTATCATTTCTTTTTCTTGGTTTCTCCAGACAGTACCTAAGTGTAGTTACTATTTCATGTTCCCTTTAATGTATTTTTTCATTATGAATGTAGTACCATACCTTCTTTATTTCGTTTCTAAATTGATAATGGGTGGTTTATTAGTGTTCAGTTACTCACATTGCTTACATTGAATGTAGGGTGTTAAGATAGTTGACTGAAAGAAAAGGTTATGCCTTGACTCCGCCATTTAAAAGAATAACTGAAATAAAATGAAATAGCATTCAAGTTTCAAATTCTTGAGAATATTTATTTAATTATACTATTAAAAAATATGTCTTTCATTAGAAAGAAATATGAAATCGAAATTGATTCTCTACTTATTTTGTTTCTATTTTATTTGCTTTCTTACCTTAAAGAGGGATTTGAAGTGAAGAACGAGAATTCAAGAAAGTATGGGCCTCTGTACAGAACGTGGGCAGGAGTGGTGCCGGAGATAAACATAACACACCCCAGAGATTTGGAGGTAGGTACAATGTTTGACAATCAAAAGTTTGTAATAACGTCATTGACGACTGTGTGTCACAGCACAACTCATCACAAGGTAATATATTATTGTGCACATATATTGCATGGTAAGATTCAATTGAGTACAACATATTTTAGATATCTTTACAGCCATTTGACAAGTTGTCCCATAACACAGGGGAGGCCACCTTTACCTGCAGGACAACATTTAATATGTAAAATGCCAAAAAGAATGCAAGCACAATAGATAACTTGCCGATGAAATAGAATGAAATATCTGTAGATCATATAAAAAATCTTAAATCTGCTTATATACAAATAAATCTGGAAACCTGCCAACTCTGCCAACTGAACTCAATGTTGACAACAGAAAATAGACAAATTATTTGTATAACCAACACAGGAAAAATGACATGGAATGAGCCAAAGTTATCTAAAGGTCATAAAATAAAATAAAATTCGAAGAAAAATGAAAAGTTCTCCTGAAATATTTGCATTACTAATGCATTTTACTAAAACTAGTGAGTAGAATTAGTAAGATATAAAAGTGTAGGGACATTTAGGTGTCCCGCCAAAGTTGTGGCGGAATGCGCGACATTTTCTGAAAAGAAGGGACAATAACGACAAAATCGAGATGGCTGGCAACCCTAGTGTAAAGTTAATCATAATTGTATGCAGTAATTTTCATATCTTTTTGATGACCTCTGAAGTCTCCGACGTTGCCAACAACATGAAAGTGCTGGAAGAATTAGCTACATTCGATATGGAACGCTCGAGTAGTAGTGTTGACAACTTTCGGACGCTCTCACACGATCATCCACTGTCGCACAAACATATTCTTTTGTGAAAAATATATTTCGAGTACTAACACGAGCTTGATAGTTTCTCTTACTGTTTCATGTTTACGTTATATTTGTGTGTTGAAGTTGGCAAGTGTTTCAACTTAGAAACTCATATTAAGGCGGAGCTATTCACTCGCAGATGAAGTACTGCTTGAACCATAAAGAAACACTGACAAGCACCTGATGCGGAATTGCCAGAGTTTGGTGTACTGGTTACCATATCAGAAACATAGTCCGAAGACACGAGATCGAATCCTGGCCTGATTACGTTTAAAAAGTTTTAAAATAAATTTTCATTTTTTTACATGGTTAACAGTACACTTTCTTTATAGTGGCTACATACTTAGTCGAAATGTTGTGTTGTGTGTTAAATATGTGTATTTAATACGCGAATTAAATAATAAATTGTGTGTCTAACATTAGGACGTAAAAGTTTATTTTTTTTGTTTAAGAGAAATGTGCACGGGATGTGACGCTATATGTTATTTAAGCAAGTTCTATATCCATAATGTTTAAGAGAAATATCAATATTTAGAGTTATCGGCGATAATATTTCCAATCAATGGAGATTACATTCCATAACTGACAAATGGAAAAATGATTAAAAAGTGACGTCATCCGTCCTAGTTCGGACAACGTATTTTTTACCATCTATACTGTTTTGTTCTGATGTTTACTTTTGGCTGGTTGATTGGCCCGGTCGGTAGGTAAGACGCTGCCCCGGTTTTGAGAACCACTTAAAACTAAATATTTTGTCCTTATACTCCGGCATAACTGAAAACTGAATAATGTATGCCATTTCATCAGTGAAGCAGTGATTCCGCCAGACTCCTCTGTGGGGGCCTCACCCCCAAATCCTCGAGAGCATCCCCAACTAAAAAGTTTTTACGGTTAAAAAACGATAGAAACAGTTCAAAACTCCAGTTACATCCTCCTAATTTTGACATTACACCCCCCAAAAAAAATCCTGGCGGAATCAATGCAGTGAAGTTACTGAAAATTTCTATGCATCTATATTGCCTGGTTATTTTTTTTAGGAATATTTCTGCAACTTTCTTTTAAAAATGTGTGCCTTAAATAACTGTACTAAGGATAACACACTGAATCCGTCACTTGTTTTGTCAGATATTGCAGATGGATGTTAAAATAATAAGGCTGATGTTACCACGATATCTTATGAAGAACATTTGTACATAAAGTTCCTAGGAAGTACTAGCGTAAAACGAAGGGTACAAAATTCCTATTCACAAGATGTGATAAATTCTCAATAGTCGCCAACTGAGTCGCCACTTAAGATGAGGGTGCCCGAAAGTACTAAACTTAACCAGCAATCTTTCATTGAACTAAAGTTACAAATAAAGAGTTTTAGCAACATTTTACAGTTTGAAGCTGGATTTAATTAAATAATTCATAATACTATATTTCAATAATTAATTATTAATTTAATTTTTGTAATTTTAGGTAGTTCTCAGCAGCACAAAACATCTGGATAAGTCTCCCTTTTACAGCTTTTTACATCCCTGGTTGGGCAAAGGACTTCTAACAAGTACAGGTATATTTATGCTTAAATTCTTAATGATTGTTCTAACAACCTCTTTCTGTAAACTGGAAATTTTATACTAACTGCAAGAATTACAGATTGACAATAAAACATTAAGCAATAGATATTCTGGTTCCATTAGTTTTCAGGCATGAATTTTGGAGCGCATTTTTAAATTGACTGCGTTGGCGCGCCATAGTTTTCTGTAGGCACCGTTTATGTTTTCACGGCGCTGTACTCCACAAGTAGATGTTTGGTCATGCGTACTGCCGTCTGCGCAGAGTAGGGTTTTCCTGGTACACATGTTCGTTTCTTCACCGCTGGATGGGAATGCATTGGTGGGATTAAAAAAAATCATTTTTAATTTTCTTGCTTATTGACATTAAAAATCTTTCAAATGAATGTTAATTACATTAAAAAAATAATGAATACATTAGAGTTTGCTACTATGCACTAAGGAAAAACTCTGGATTTATATTGTAGTACAATCTTTCTTCTGTACATATATTACAAATTAAACAATTTTGTACCAAGTCCATTTTGAAATTAGGTTTACTTAATTATATACGATGATATCTTAAATATATATGATGGCATATATTAATATAAAAGCTTTATGATATTACCTGCGACTTTCTAATCAACGTAAATTGATTTTAACAACAATTAACTGTAAGTAGCTTATAGAAAAGGTCTCTTAAGGTCTCCCATTGAAAGTTGTAGAAGAAGAAGGGAACATTTTCAAAAGTGTCCTCTTGATATTTACTTATAAACAATTCAATCGTATACTAAGCAGTATGTTATAGAAATGTCTCGAATTTGGGGGTTATGTCGGGAAAGAATATTAAAAGTCTCGAATTTCATCAAGAAAAGCCGACAAATTCAATACATGGGGGACATTATTGAAAGTAAATTTTACATTTGTTTCACTGTAGTACTTCTGAGCGTTTATAAGTAATATTATAATGTGATCAACTAATTAATAGCTTAATAACTTAGACAATAAATTATTTTCTTTTGAGAGATAAATCTTGAGTAAGTTATTTATAAATGATCAACACCAAGAGGATAGAAAAAGTTCTATCGTGATACTGTTGGTACGACAGGTGTTAACAATACGGGGTACCCTCTCATCGCCCACCCAGATAAAAAAGTAATGTTACATTTTTTTTGCGATTAACCAAAATTTGGAGGGAGTGTTTTTTTTATTGAAATTTAAAGATTTTAGGAGAAATTACGTGAATGTTCATAGACTTATTCCAATTAATCAGGCAATAAATTTGCTTTGTAAAACTCATTCGATATTAAAACTATTTTCATTGATTAAGTTCCTATTTAGTTTGAAATTCTAAAGTTGCTGCTAATTTTTCTTTATTTTCAAAGTGGTGGTAATTTTTTATTAGAACGCCATTCTTAAGCTAAAATGTCCTGAATAAATCTTTTCCTTGATTTGATCTTAAAATATCAGGATAAAATGAACCGGGGGAGGAATATTTGATCCCTCTGATCTCTCTCTCAAATTTGACTAAGAAAATATGGTCACCGTAGTGATAGAGAAAGAAGACAAAAAGATAAGTTTAAATTATTGTTGGACTAAAATCGAAGAATCGAAAAAGAAAGAAAAATGAACCGAATGTAGTACGCAGAAAATTATAAAAATATTTATATTACTGATTAGAAATACATGTTACACAGAAACACATAAAATAAAGCTTTTCACTTATCTTTGCATTTCAATTAATTTGTGCCAAAACCATTCTCGTTTATGTATTATTCTACGTAAATAAACACATTTTTCGTTAGCAAATTACATAAAGCACATTTACCATTGATTAAAACAGGTGGTTTGAATGTAGAACAAATATTAATGTATTTATTTTAACTGTTTATTTTACGAGAACTAGGAACTAGCATTGCCAACTATGGAAAATAAAATAACCAGCATCTCCATCGGTAACTAGGTATGATGAGTGAGTGCTATCATTAATCACATGGGAATGGGATAGGAACAGCTCGGAAAACGTTACCAAAGAGTACAAGGGTAACTTTTCGTTCTACAGGAAAAAGACGCAATTGAAAAACAGGATTGATCAACACCTCCCTTTCCTAGGCGCACCCCTTTTCTAAACAAAATAAAAACTGGAAACTAAAACCATGTACATCTCAACTTGAATAGATCAAAAGTGGACGCAACCAACTGACATATTTTCTAAATAAACCTCAATGTTTAACAAGTAAACAACATCATTAAACACAAACAAAATAATTAAGGATCTATCACGCACTTAAAAAGAATATTATCTGCAAACTAGAAAAAAGGATAACAACAAAATTCGACCACTCTTTTTCTCAAACAAGAGAAATAAAAAAAAAACAAGTTAAACCATAAAGGACACACAACAAGCCGAAAAGAGTGACTAGCGTGTCTAAATCGGAAACCCGGATTCCAGATCTCTCTATCGTCTCCGCTATAGAAATTATCAGAAATAAAATACCGATCATAAGTAAAGCCAGTAAGAAGTATATATACCGGGTTACAGCCGAAATGTAGTCAAATGTGAGGCCCTACAGGTGAGATAACGACTGGCGGACAACCCTACTTGGGCTCTAAAGATCAAATGGGCATTGCACGTAACAATTACACCAGAAATAAAAGATCAGAAATTTAACACGTAACTAAGAAGGAATAAAGTACTTTTTGTTTGAAATAACCTAACAATTTCCATCTATTTGGAAAGTACTGGAACTCTATCATCCTTAATTTCTTTCGTAAGTTACTCATTGCCTATGCTTTAAGATGGCTGTACAGAGAAACCTTTGTCTTCTCAGGATATACGTTACCAATGATATACGTTAACCTTCGGGTACGTATGAAATAGGTTCAACAGTGTTACGGACATCCGCGTTTGAGGATATCAAATGAGTAATTAAATGTTTCGTAGTTGAAAATAGCTAAAAAATTACACTCCATTTCTTTTTAAGTATGTTAACAAACATGATGTATTTTGGAAGTAATAGAAGGGTGATGATATTTATCGATAAGAATCCTTGAAAGTTGAATTTAAAAATTAGTAAATATGTCGATAAATACATAAGATAATTATTTTCAGGATCGAAATGGCATTCCCACAGGAAAATGATAACACCAACATTTCATTTCAAAATTCTGGACAACTTCCTACCAGTATTCAATGAAAACTCGAAGATTCTAGTACAGAATCTTGAGAAAGAAATTGGTGCGGAGAAATTTAATGTATATCCATATATCACCAATTGTGCACTTGATATAATTTGTGGTAAGTAATAATGATATCATATTATAGATAAGACAGTAGTCTTGGAATAAAAGCATTGTTTGTTTAATTACATATATTATCGATAATACCTTTCTTAAGGTATTTGTTAAATAAATGAATACAGATTGGGACTATAAGTTAAACTGATAATCTGAATAATCAGGAAATCATAGCAAAAATACAGTATTGCACCTTAATACAACTTATATTTCTAAACTCACTATAATAGTTTTACAGTAGAAATTAATTCACGGTACGGTATTTTATCTTTAAAATAAAATTAAACATTATTATGCTGTACATCATTTTCTTATATTCACAATAAAACATTTGAAACTAGTTTCTACGTATATAGTACATGTATTATTCTTCAAGAAAATAATTAGTAAACATACTGTACAACATTGTAATTAATTTACATACTTTTTAAAAACTAAGTACATCAGCAAAGTTATAATATAATCTAGAATTCAACCAGGATAGGATCGGATATCTATTGAAAAGTTTGCACTGTGTTAACCTGACAATGATAAAATGTATGGTACTGTTAAGGTTACGACGTTCGACACAACATGTGAAGACACTTTACAGTGGAAAATTATAAATGTTCCAATTCATATTTCATCTGGCAATTTACTACCCTAGAATAAATCGAGAAGTTTAATTATCTGGTGTAAATGAACAATCTTCTTAGATGCTATTGACATTAACACAACTAAAATGAAATTAAATAGAAAACACAATGAATAGAAACACACTATAGTTCTGAAAATACACAAGATTTAACAATATGGCTTCGAGCAAGACTAAAATTTCTTATGAATATTAGACTAAACATAGAGGTCTAGTTATTTTGCATTTGATAAATAACTCTCAAATTTATTTTGATTCTGAAATCTATGTTTTGGTGTTATAAATTTTAGTTTTATTTCGTTGTAATGAAATATTTAAGTCTATAATACAGACGTAAATTCAAATACGTTTCGTAGAAAATATCGTAAACTAAAGAAATAGTTATTTTAACTCATAAAATTACAATACAGATTTTAAAAGTTCTAGAAAATATATTTCTACAGGATGAGAAAATATACTAAAAGCTATAGTGATAGTTTTAATGTATGAAATTCAAGAAAGAAGGAATTGAAATATTTAATTTTAATTAATTGCATTGAATTAACTTTCCAGAGACAGCCATGGGAACCAAAATTAATGCACAATCTAGTGAGTCAAATGAATACGTAAACGCAATATATGAGTGAGTAACTTTTAATGTCTGTCAATATTTTAGAGTATTAAAATTAGAATGATGTTTTGCGTATCGCTAGCGTAAGTCTAAACGTGAGTTTTAAAACCCAAATAGTAGCTTGTATTAATTTTAAACAATTGCAAATTTACACACATACTAGCCATAGTACTCTCACGTTGGTGCTAAGGGAGTAAAATACACTGGCAACAATAATTATCGTACTACTGCTACTACTACTACCACCACAACTACCACTGGTACAGGACTACAACTACTACTACAATTACAGCAATAACAAATACTGCTACAACTACAACATCTGCTCTTACAAGTACTACTACAACTACAAATACTATTGCTACTATAAATATTACTACTACTACTACTACCACAACCACTACTAATGCTTCAAATAATACTACAACAAGTACTACTAATACTTCTGAAATACTAATACAACAAAAAATCATATTTAATCTGACTTAAAACTACTTTTACAACATTAAATATTATTGGTTTACAACAATCGAAATTTGACTTTTAAAGTTTAAACATTCATGGTAACAAGCTCAAGTCTTACTTTACATTCAAATTAAAATAATTATATTTCATCAAATACATCTTCTAAATCATTGAAAAAGTCTTCATGAACTACTTTCTCATTTTTGCCGCCAAATACATTACCAGCCCACCAGAACCCCTGCTTCTTCCATTTTCATGTAGGGTCCAGCTCCTTCAGGAAACATTTCACGTGATACAACGGTAGGCTTCATGTAAACAGTTATCTAAATATAATTATGGAAAGTGACAAACGTTCCGTTCCAACAAATAAATCAAAATTACAGTAGGAATATCTCATCGAGATCTTTGCCTTTGGGTATGGCTCCCTGTATTGAGGTAACATTTAAACCGCCATGCTTATTCTTTGAATTAGGAAAGTGCTTGCTCTATCATCACCAGATAATTGTGTAATACGCTTACCTATTTCCTTTATAAAGTTGAGGTTTTCCTTTCCCCATGGACAACTGGATTCGATAGCAATGGCTACAAAATGGTACTTCTTCCTAAGATTACTGTATTTTCTCCTTTTTTCCGTTTCTTTTCGACTGGCGATGTTTCTCGCCTGGATTGAGGAAAAAGGGAGGTTGGAAAGAGCGAACGTATCTGAGCATGTGAAATCCCAAATTAACGCTTTGCCTCTTCCAACATAGCAGAGTCATCCCATCTGGTCTTTTACCGTCTGTACTGCTACATCTAATTGGCTCTCTTATTGCAGGTATGCCAGCTGAGATTAGTGCTCTCATTATAATGTCATTAACATTTGAGTGATGAGGGTATCTACCAACACTTTCGGAACGAGAAAGCCCGTGTAACCCTTTTTTATTTACTTCACTCTTACAAGCCTGGCATTTGTGACTTTCACATACCAGGTCTATGCATAAGTAGTTTCCGGTTTACCTAAGAGATGGCGCCAGCGAAAAATACGCAGCGTATTCATTTGACACATACGTCATTTTGTTCGTCTGACATTAAACTACAAACACACACAAGTTGAGTCCGCCAAACACTAGCGTCTTTGTGTTATCGTTCAGTGATCATGTCGAAGTTTGTGCCTGAAAAAGAACATTTGAGGCACGCATTGCTTTTCTTATTTAATCAAAAGAAAAAGACTGTTGAAAGTCATCGTGTGCAGGGTAGAAACATATGGTGAACACGCTCCATCGATTAGAACATGTGAGACATGGTTCGACAATTTGAAAGTGGTGATTTCAATGTGAAAGACAGTGCGCGCTCTTGTAGACCACAAAAGTGCGAAAACGAGCAATTGCAGGTGTTATTGGAGGATGACCCAACTCAAACTCAACAGCAATTGGCAAAAGCATTAAATGTGTCACAAGAAATAATCAGCAGACGTTTACGAGCAATGGGGAAGATCAATAAACTGGGTAAATGGGTCCCACACGTTTTGAATGAACGTCAAATGGAAAATCGCAAAGTCACTTGTGAAATCCTGCTTCAACGCCACGAAATCGAATCCTTTTTGTATCGAATTGTGACGGGTGACGAAAAATTGTTTTATTTTGAAAACCCGAAGCGGACAAAATCGTGGCTTTCACCTGGCTAAGCCGGTCCTTCAACACCAAGGCCAAATCGCTTCGGCAAGAAGACCATGCTTTGTGTCTGGTGGGACCAGAGCGGTATTGTGTATTATGAACTCTTGAAGCCCGGCGAAACCGTTAATGCACAGCGCTATCGCCAACAAATGATTAATTTAAATCACGCATTGATCGAAAGACGACCGGAATGGGACCGAAGACATGGCAAAGTGATTGTGTTACACGACAATGCGCCGTCTCACAGAGCAAAACCAGTGAAAGACACCTTGAAATCGCTTGGATGGGACATCCTTTCGCACCCGCCGTACTCCCCAGACCTGGCGCTATCTGACTATCGCCTCTTCCCATCAATGGGGCACGCGCTCGCAGAGCAGCACTTCAGCAATTTCGAAGACGTTGGAAAATGGCTCGACGAATGGTTTACCGCAAAAGACAAGCAGTTTTTCTGGCATGGTATGCATCAATTACCTGAAAGATGGGCGAAATGTGTAGAAGCCGATGGCCAATATTTTGAACAAAACAAAATTAATTTCCCTTGAAAATTACGTGTTTTCTTTACCACAAAACCCGGCAAAAACTTATGCATACACCTTGTATATCTGCACCCAGTCGAATAGAAACTGGTATTCGGAAACATTCGTAAAGCTTCAACGCTTGGATCCAAGGAACGCATATGCAAAATTTGGTTGAACTCAAATGCAAGCATGTAGATTTAAATCTTGTTCAAACAAACAGACATTCGGAATGCTTCGTTTTTAGAATATATTTCTTATTTACGAAACTTGATTTAAGAGGTCGTTATTGCGTGGGTTATTCTTTTTTTCGAGTACCAGAAAGCTCTAAACAAGCAAGAGCACCTCATGTCTGTTAAGATATACAGTACAAAAGATAGGTTAATTTGTGTTAATTCCCCACGTGGTCTCAACAGCATTTGTGTACTAGTTTTACCGAGGAACAAGTTTTTATCCTTTTGTAAAAATTTTTCAGAGTGATAGGTAAGCCCCATCATGGACATCGGTTTGTATTTCTTGAAACTTCCAACACCATTCCCATATAGAAACGTCACCCATAAACTAGTCTCCGTACAGCACACATAGTCTCTAGTGAATTAGCCAGAATTAGTCCTTCAGCTTGAAGAAATTGACTGAGAGGACGAACATCGCATCATCTGCACGAACCCTCTATGTTACTGGCCATGCTGAATAATTGAAAACTGGATGTGGTCAAAATTCACCAGAGAATTTGTGTACAGAAATTGGTTCATACGTGCCGCTTTGGACGTAAAAGGTGTCCAATGTTTCAAGGACAACTAACACGATTAACCTTACGATTCAGGAAGTTCTCAGTAAAGTTAATATTCCAGGAACTAATGTCAGTCTGAAGCCACGTGTTCAACACCAATCAAGGTGTGTGCTTCTATTACAACCTTGAAAGTATTGGTGTCAGCTGTCCTCTTAGCGTAGGCACTAGTGCTTTGCACGGCTGATTAGAAGGAGGGTCTTTGATTTCCACCCAGATGAACTTTTTTCATAAGAATACCAAGTTTTCTTTCTACTACTTATCAATAAATGCTCCCATTTGCTTGTTTTTGCGTTTTTAACATTCTATGTAATGCAGAATAAGCGAATGCAGGTTAGTTATTAGGTTAGACTTTTTTCTTATCAGTAATGGAAATACCAAACATAATTTTTACCGTAAGAAAATTCACTCCCTGTGTCAACGTTAATTCAGGAAATGTTTACCATTGTTACCGCTCAGGCGGCAACATTTTAAAAAGCGATACACAAAATCTCGTAATGTTTTTGTGTTACTCTTGTTTATTTATTTCGCAGCTCAGTAAATACTTAAAAAATATAATAGCTTTCGTACAACGTTCTTAATTTTTTACGTTATATGTATATTACCTTATCTTTCAGGGTCAGTGGGTCGATTATATATAGATTTGCCAGACCATGGTTACATCCTGATTGGGCTTTTAATCTAAGTCCAATTGGAAGGCAAGCAGCAAGATGTCTTAAAATACTTCACGATTTTACTAGTAATGTAAGTACTGTAAAGTTAACGTACGTATTTATATAAGATCACGTACTTTATGCAAATTTATAAGTGATGAATCACTTACATACATCAATACTAAAGCAAATGTGTACTACAAAATGCTTCCATGTAGAAAGTAAAATGATGTACTTATGTAGAAAGAAGTATTCATAACTGTTTATTTAAAATTGAATAATTTGACTATAACAAACAATCAAACTGTGCTGATTTAAAATAAATGACTTAGCAGTTCTAGTTGTGACGTAATATTTGTTCGGTGTTATCAGATTGGATTGAGGATCTCTAGTATGGCTAGCACGTTCTCCAGATCTCACGTCGTGTGCTTTCTGTATGCAAATAATTATAAAAGAACGTGCTTATAAATTACAGAACCAAGTAATTTGGATGATTTCGTACAGAAAAGGGCAAATATAATTGCAAGAAAACACTGAGGAAGTTTGTCTCAGGGTTCTTGAGACCAACTTGATAAAAGTCCATGAATATGTTAATGTTGGTAAAGAAATGGGCACTCTCTGAAGACAATCTTATGCTCTCCGTTGTTGTTATTCAAAACACAAATACTTCCATAGAAATGTTAACATGTGTTGAAGCATCCTGTATCTGTATACGCATAAACTATCGCTCTCTTGAATTCGAATTTTGTTTATGGCCATTAGGCATCTAAGGCTCAGGCCGAAACTATCTCTCTGTTTTTATGAATATAAACTATCTTTAAAGTTCATTGACACTTGAAAATATTGTATACTAAAGTCGAGAACTCGATTTCCTCAAAATTTGGATTTAAAAACTTAGCAGTTAGAATGTTTGACATTTGAAGGCTTCATGTAGACATTGAATATAATTAATGAAATTATGTTTAAATTAATTACGATGGTTAGTGCCGTGATTCAAGCGGAAGTTTTTTCAAAGCTGTGACTACCACTTTATGACGTGATCTTTTACCTTTGTAACTTGTTCAGAAAAACTTCTAACACCTTCACTAATGAAGCCCTAACGTTAGGGCTGGTGTACTAACAATAAGAAACACCAACGATGCAGTAAGCATTGGCACTAATTTCATCGTTAGTGCGTCATGTGGGGGAGCCAAGTTCACGGACGTCTCAGACCATGTTTGCCTGTTCAACCTAGTAATTAAAATAAAATGAACTTCATTTTCTTCGTCTGTAGAGAGAAAGTGACTTTCACATGTATGTATAAAGAGCTTGAAATACTCAGTAGTCTGGTGACATCATAACTTTTCCGCAAAGTATTTTTATAGTATATGCACGTTTGTGAAATTGGGCACATTCCGCTTGGAATTACACTATTTTCTTCTCAGATTTTCACTATTTTTTCACCTTCACTTTCAAAATCCATAGTAATGTGTAAATTAATGCTAAACACCTTTATTTACGGCATTTTCTGACAATCTGCACTTCAGCACGTTGTTATCGGACCCGCCTTAAATTTATATTCTAAACTTCTTTGTGATTGTTGTATAGATTCTGTATAGTTTCTATTTGGAAACCTTTTCAGGTCATCAAAGAACGCAAAGATGAGAGACGAAAACAAAAGCAAAGAGGCGAAGTCAAAATACTTGATGATGACTCTACGATTGGTAAGTGGGATTGAAAAGAATTTCTTGATGGCCTTTAAGCAACTTTGGTTCAGGTCAGGGTAGGATAGGTGAAAGATGTGTGATGAAGGTTGTCCAGGACCTTGTATTAAATTATCATTCCGGTATTGACTTAGTGTGACTTAATTAAAAAAATCCCTGGACAAACCTTCGTCAGGATGGGTGGCCAGTAGGATCCTTCTAAAGACCTTCCGATTGCTAAGACCTCTAATAATTGACCTACGACCGCTAGGTAATTGATAAGTAGAAAATGAACAAAAGGAATAAACATTTGTTTTCAGTAGCATAACATCATTTAGCATTATTTTAAAAATATTTACAAAGAACAAACTTCAGAAGGGTCGAAGAATACATATCCATAGGTATATCAATCATAAAGATTCTGATTACAAAAAATAAACATCTTTCTGTGTATTTTCCAAGATTTATTTTGCAGAAAGTTTTCTTGTAAAAGAAGTTAACATCTAACGTTTTTGTGTTGCACGATTTGTGAACAATTCCTCTATTATAGTAAATACATCTTCACACGTATTACAGTTTCGTGCGTTTAGACATCAGCAGCTAGTAGCTGGCTCAGTAGAAGCCTTGTAAGAGTAGAGGAATACGCCAAATACAAGAAATTTGGTCGTTGTTGTGTCATCTTAATCTTGAAGGACTTGTTCTTCAACCAAGAAATCTTGGTTTGATTTCCAGCCACGGCAGCGATAATTGTTTCAGTGTTTCTCTCAACAGTTATCATAGATTTACCTGGTTAACATACGTATGTTTGTAATTGAATTTAGAAACCAATATTAAAGGCAAATAAGTTGAAATGCCTGAACAAATAGCAAAACTCTGTTAATCCAGCTACGGTGATTAGCATATGAAGAAGGATTATGGAGAGGTCACTGTAATGGAAAGTTTTATCACATGTACGCGTATGTACCTGTCTTCTATGAAACGTGGTTTGGATTTTTCCTTATCCAAGGATGCTACGTACTTGATTAGGACATTAAAAACGGCTCAGATATGGAAGAGAATATGTTTCGATGTAGCGGATTAAGAATAAAAGTGGCGTTTTCTTTACGAAATTAAATGGTAGATTACACACTCTCCGCATGAGTTATTGAAAAACACGAAAGATAAAGAAACTAAAGGTTGCCTTTTCTCTTGCCACGAGTGAGATTTTAAAGTGTTTGCTGCAAGAGATATTAAACAAAATTAAATATAAATATGATAAGATATAGTTAGAATTCCTCTTAGTTTTAAGTATTAACTATTCTATAGATATGATACCTATAATGAAGATAAGGTATATATGTGAATCTAAGAAATGTGTAGCCGCAAATGTGATCAAAGTGTTCTTTGCATCAGTAATTCAAGAACACAGGTCATGAAAATGAAGTTATATAATGGCTTTATTATCTTTAATTTTGTAATCATTATGTTAATGTCTTCACTGCATTAGATAATAAATAAGCAAATTATAAGAAGATATGTAGCTTATATTTATATCTTACCTAATCTAGTACAGTATATCGTGCGTGGACTGATAAAGAAACGTGATAATTAAAATCGCCATTGTACTTACCAACATTTACGATCTACCAATTCATTGAATGAATTGTTTTTTTGTTTCGTATTTACCTGAAAAGAGAAAACAGAAAAGAGTTAACATTACTCTTCATGTAATTACACAATACTTTAATTAAATATTTGTTTTCTAGTGTGATATAAAGTCTCCTAGAAGTTCTGTCTGGAGTTTAGAATCAAGGGTAGTCTAACTTTATATGTATGGTGCAACTTTATTCTGCATGCAAAATATTTGAAGGTGACGTTCAGCTTCAATATTTCATTTTATCGTTTAATTTGGATTGAGTAATATGGATATCGTTGGATAGATATTAACAAATACTACAAACGTTTCCAGAAGAGATTGATAAAAATCGTTGCCAGGGAAAGTAACAATAGTTTTGTACTTAAAGTCGATTTAATAAGCAAGAATTCATTGTTGAAATTCAGTTAAACCTTTAAATGTTAAATTCATTTAAAAACATATTGATGGAACAAATTAGTACATTTTATCAATGTATTTGGTTAAATTACATATTATACACTCTAAAACCGTACACGAGCTTCATGGATCTCTTTTACACAATCAATCTTAAGTACACGCCAGTATAGCCAGATTTCAACAATGTAGATCTGCTGGCAACACCTATTTTCTATTTTTCCGACCTTGCTATTGATCTTTGGTTTCTGGCTCTATTGGAACTTCAGTAATATCTTCTGTTAATTCCTATGTAACCACGCCAACATCACTTACGTGCGCCACAACATCTATAACATTTTTGGTCATATTTAAATGAGCATGCCTAACGTCGCCATTTAATATATTGCATGGACTACACACCACATATGTAAAGTTAGTCTATTCTCGGTCCCGCTCAACTCCAGTAGTACTTTGGAACCTTGTCCTTGCTAATGTCTCTTACAAATTACATTGACATATAGTTTAGTAATGACGAAACATTCATGTTTAATATTGCATCTCATGTTAAGATTTATATTGAAGATGATAATTAAGGAACCCAGCACCTCATGACAAAATCACTGATATATTTAGGTTGGGAGACAAATTAGGAAAGTGATTGGACTACCTACTGGACATGGTCCGTTGAGGACATATCTGCAGACAATGAGATGAACCGCTCTGTCGACTGTGCGGGAAGTTCATCAAAACTACAAGACATTTAGTCCCCGACAGTTCAGCTCTTGCGAGGAAGAGATATGAACTCTTCGAGAAGCGCAACCCCCTTGATACTGAACTCGTTAACTTTGTTCTGTAAACCCTAAAGCTTACAGAGGACCTAGAGCTAGAATAAGGTTAGATCTGAACAGAGCAGACACTTATAAAAGTCAACATGGGCAGTTCTCAACAGGTGAAAATTATGCAAGATTCAAAAGTGCATGAGAAAACTAATTAAATGAGATGAGAGTAAAGGAAATTGAATGTAAATTAATTTTAAGGTACGTTTGTTTTTGTAACAACAATTAATTCTTACATTGTACTTTAGTGAAGTTTTTAAGCCATGTTAATTGAAATACCATCCTTTCTTTATATTATACATCTGACCTAAAGAATATGATTTTTCAAGATAATATCAAAAGGTCCCGTAACAGTCTCGCTTACAACATATTCATGTATTTGTTTTAGGAATGAAAAGAAGACAAGCATTTTTGGATCTGTTATTAGAGGCTACAGAAGATGGAGCCAAAATGACTGATCAGGAGCTCAGAGAAGAAGTGGACACGTTTATGTTTGAGGTATCTCTCTCTCCATCTATATATTTATCAATCAGTTAGGGCTGGGTGGGTGGAAACTGGGAAAAAACATTAAACGTAAGAGGTTAAATACCAGCAATAAGAAAACCCGAAATATATTACACAGAGAGAGATATGAAAATTTGTTAGTGTTGATAGTATATGAATAGTTATTGTTGAAATTGTTAGTATATGCCCATATACACACTTACAGTAAGTTGATACGAGGTTTCGCATTGCGAATCTGCAAACTTGCAACAATCTTGCAGCAAACTTGCTGGTTGACAGGGGACAAAGTTGACTGGAGATTTATCACGCCAAACTTGCTACACACCTGTCTTGTTAAACATCAAGTCGGCGGCGGAAAGAAATCAACTGTATGGGTGGGGTTCGAACCTAGGTTCTTTAATTTTGCTTGTTGTTCGTCACTCTAACCACTGCCCTATCGCGCCATGTCTGACTATCTTCGATTTTACTAGTCATTTTATGTTACAAATACAGTTTCTAAAGTAAATTCATGCGTATAGACTGAAATTGGAAACTGGGAAAACTTATTGATGTTGTTCTGAATCTATAAAAATGGAATCGTTGATTTTTCCCAAGCGAGCTTCCTCAGGAGAATCATAACAATGTGTTTACTGCTTGGGTCGATGCCATATTGCGTTTTTGGGCTTTGTATTGCGTATAATGAAAGAAAAGAGTAATTTTCAAACCTGAATTGTTTAGCATATTTTTGTGAAATGCGTATAATTTTGAAAAATATGTAAGATGTTGAAAAATACAAACGGAAGGTATGGAAAGCAATATAAACACCTACAAGAGTAAGTTGTTAGAAAAGATAATTTTTATGGAACTCCGGCGCTCCAGTTAGTGTATCACCGTGAGAAAAATCAAGGCTAGTCCAAACTTGGTATATAAACTATCGTTCTATATGCGAAATTGGCAACCAGTTTGTTTGAGAAACGGCATCGGCCCGAACAGTAATGTACACATCATAATGATTCTGCTGAAGTGACTCGCTTGTGAAAAATTTCGAATCAGCCTTCTTCGTAGCTCTAACACAAGATCAATAAGCTTTCCCAATTTTGAATTTAAGCCTACATGGGTGCCTTTATTTCAAAAACTGTCTTCGTATAACGCACAAGGGCTAGTAAAATGTACTCCATTCAGAAGAAGAACCGTGGAGTAGTAGTAAGAGGGACGAACAACAAACAAATCTGAAAATTTTGGCTTCGAACCCCACTGCAGACAATAGAAATCTTTTACCACCATGGGGTCCATATTGGCCTACAAACGTTTGAAAAGAAAAGGTTTGTATCAAGTTTGACCTGAAATGGCAAGTTGTGGAGCACATTTATCAATTACCAACTAGCAAATTAGCTGCAAGATTGTAGCAAGTTTGCATCCTTGCAATGCCAAACTTACTGCAAATTTGGAGACTTGCAATGCCAAACTTGGTGCTAACTTGCTACAAGTTCACTGTGCTGTAAATGTTGAAAAATTAGGTTATGTAAGAAAGAAGTTTTTATTCATGGGATAAAAAAGGATGTTTCAAACCACGACAGCTGGGGATAAGAATAATGTTTCGGTACAAGGTAAACGAATGTTGTTCGGAATATAAAGCTATAATCAACGATAATAGTTTACCCTCAAAGAAATCAATAAGAGAACAGCGAGCAGTGAAATGTAACACTGTGTACTTTCTTAATTTTACAGGGCCATGACACAACTGCAGCTGGAATGGTTTGGGTTTTATTCACTCTAGGGTCTCATCCTGATATTCAGGTAACTACTATATTTCTCTACCACAAATATAACATATTTTTTATTCTTTAAAATGAGAGTTGCAAGTGATTAAAATGCTGAGTGAAATGTTATCGTTTACTATGGAAAACTAAACAGTCTAATGGTATTGTTACAACATTTATATAATATCATAATGTGTGCCTTAATCTTCAGTCCAGTAAGCATTTTCTATAATGACAATGCCCGAATAACAAGGCATATTTAGTTAAGGAAAAAGATTCGATAAATAAAAAGTTTAAATTGCTGAAAGACTACTTTGATCAACTAATACTACATTGGACAAAAATCTAAATTTTTATACAAGCGTATGGCACTTGAGAGTTACTTTTTGAAAAAAATTATAATCTTTGTCATAACTGTTAAAAGACTGAATCCCTGATTTGAGAATCAATTACGCTTTAGTTGTAAGAGTACATTTTAGTTAGTCACATATTGTATGGTTTGCAAAATAGAAAGTAACTTTATGTTTTCGTGGCGAGATTTGTGTTGGTAAGAATAAATGTGGGAGCTGAACTGTGGGTGTGAACGTATAGTTTTGTGGAAACAGTAAACACGACCACTGGTATAGTAAGCGTACGATGCACAGCTCTGATCAAATTGCTGTGTCTGTCAATAAGACAAGAAGTTTGTTAACAGTAGGTGGTAGACGATCCAAGGTTTAGGCGGCGGTCAAGAACGTATACTGTTGACAATGTGGATCGCATCAGGAACAGGCTACAAGAAAAACATCATGTTACTGTACTCATGGTAGCGAAAGCCTATGATGACTGCCATTCTTGTCATGAATTTTTACATTAACCATTCCGTTATTAGTGCACAACTGCATTTCCGAACAAATTTTGGTGCAGATCCACCCAGTAAGCGTATAATCTCGTATTCTCATTTTAAGGTAAGAGTTTGTATCTGTAAAAGCCTGCTTTGCGACAACGCGTCGGGCAGATTTGAGCAGCACGCATCAGGCGCAATTATCCCTCATTGTTTGTGATTTGAAACTTGTGTCGTTTGACTCTTGATTGCTCATCAACTATGAAATAAATCGGGTTAAAATTTGGTAGGGAAATGTTTTTTAATACTAAGGTACGCGTATGCTATTTGTTGTAGAATTCGGCTCAAAAGTTTGAAACAAGCTACGTCCCATTTTCTTTATTAATCAGAAGGCTGCTATGTAGTTTTCCTATAAGATGTCTAACGCACGTTTCTCACTGAAGAATTTTCGTTAGACGCACATTACTACTCAAGAGCTGTGTAAACGCAATTCTATCTGGGGCTGGATGCCTTTTCTCTCTACTGCAATGACCTGACATATCCAGGTAAAAATAAACCTTCAGACCTACTTGTACGAAGACACCGCATTCGCATCAACCGCACGTGGATTAGTGTATGCGACTTAAGACGGTGTCTGACGTGTTGTAGCAAAGTGTATCTTAAGATGAAGCCTACCAGCCGCTCACCAGTAAGCGAATAAATAAAGGAATAAGTCCTTGCAAATTTTTAGGCAGTTCCCAAAAATCTGTCGTCAGGAGCAACAGTAAGCAAATATTTGAGAGTTTCTTACTCTGTTGGTACCAATTTTATATGCCTAAGCTTAACTAAATATAAGTTACATGTATGAGTAGCAAGGTATGATCATTTATGGTGGCCATATACTATTATTAAAATTATTTTTTCAAAATTATTTTGGTTAATATTAACGTGAGTTTCTTATGTTTTTAATTATTACAGGACAAAGTTTACGAAGAACTCCACGAAATTTTTGGAGACAGTGATCGAACAGCTACAATGCAAGATTTGAACAACATGCCTTACCTCGAACGTTGCATCAAAGAAACTTTGAGACTATACCCAAGTGTGCCAGCCATTGGTAGAACCGCCACAGAAGACTTTAAACTAGGTAATTGTTTGCGAATCTTAAAATCCCAACTACCTCTTAGAAGACTTATCTATTTCGCTTATATTGTCATCAAATTTACAAATCTCTCTGCTTCGACATTCATAAGTTTTGGGGAAACGAATAAGATAATAGTTCTTTCAACTCTGTTAGTATTTCGATACCAGGAAGTAGTACAATTACTTCTATGTGATGTCATTTCTGATGTCACCGTATTGTACTGTAGATTATTAGAGCATTTCTACTACTGGATCTGAATCAGGTAAAAATTGACACATTTGGAATCAAGTTAATCTCACTGTGATTATACCTTGTCGCCGTAAGAAGTAAACTATGTTTTCGATACTGTTTTCCTCTTCAGTTAATACATGCAACTTTGTGAGTTGATTATTCACAGAATCGTATCATCCCTGTGACGCTCTGCTGCTCCACAGTTGTAGACACGTACCCTGATGCAATATTCAATCGCAAGTGGCGTTTGTCATTGGGACTGAAGACGATGATGGGAGAGAATTGATTGTTGTCATTCGATTATTACTCGACATTTCACAAATAATCCTGTAGGACCATTCTACAGTATATGTAACTGAACTTTGAAAGGGAAAGATGATACACTGAAGCTATTCTTTGCTTTTTCTTAAGTTTCACTATTACATAAGCTACCACTATCAGATTATGAGTGTTAAATTGATGAAATAACGACTTAACATTGACTTAGCTACAATTTCCTACATAAAAATGTTATGATAAATATTTATGATTAAATCATTTAATCTTTCTTTAGTTTGACTGAATCGTTTTCTAAAGGAAACCTGTACCACTAATTGAAAGCAATAGCTAATTAGCATTTAAATTATATTATTACTAGTCGGTATCAAAATAAAGCGTTAAGATCAAACTGAAGCAACAAACATCGAAAATAATAACGATTTATTTACTTTATGGTAGTTCTCATTCTTTTCCATTTTTGCCAATTTTAGGCGAATATCTGATTCCATCTGGCACACAGCTAGCTATTCACATTTTTGATGTGGGCCGCAACCCTGAATTCTTCCCGAATCCAGAAGAATTTAATCCAGATAACTTCCTTCCTGAAAGAGTCAAGGATCGACACCCGTATGCGTTCATTCCGTTTAGTGCTGGACCAAGGAATTGTATTGGTAAGTACTTCCTATTAGGAAATCCAACAAAAGAATGTTGAACATAGAATTTATTTAGCGGCTTGGCTTCAGCTGCGGCAGTGAACGTACGGCCTTACTGTTTTTGATAATACTTAGATTATTTAAATGAAGCACTTTACAAAGCAATATGTTAATTAAGCCTCTTTACTTTCATTAAAGTCAAAGGTGTTGTACGATTAATACTGCACACCCAATAAAATTTCTTTAAATTATTTTTGAAAATATTTTTGATCACAAAAGCCGTTGAAGACAGAAACCAAGAGGTCTGGTCGATCATTCCGTTCTTCATTGTCCATCAATATTTTTTCCACAGCTTGATGCGCCTTAAAATCTTTTCTCAAACATAACCTTACGATTTCGAGTGCGAGCATCACAAGATACAATTAGAAACCTTAAACTACACTACAGTATAAATACCGTGAATTGTTCTGTAAGGTGACATTTGCAAATTTATCAGCTAGGAATAGGCCTAATTATTGACTTTCTTAGTTTTGAAAATTAGCGTAATATTATTAAAACCATTATACATTCGAATATAATTTTATATTTAACGATCTATTCAAGATATAATTAATATATTAGTGATAAATTGTGAAACAATAATAAGCTTTTTAAATTTTAGGAATATTTTGCGGAACTACTTTCAGATGTTTATACTTGAAAATGTTTTAGAATTTGGTATAAATTGCAAATATATGTATTTGATTACATTTTTCCGATTCAGTGAAGCAAAACTGGTTTGTGATACCAAATAAAAATTTAGTGAACATCATTGCAAATCATTTTTTAAAAATATGTATTGAGTAGGAAACACTGTCTTAACTCTTTGCTCATCCGAATAGTTCATCCCTATCTCTAACAGTAAGAGAATTAGAGAAAATGATTTATTTTCGAGTACGTTAAAAATATATTTTAACTGTAACACTATTTGAAAAACAAATCATAGTCTGGCCTTTACAGACTCTGTACTCTGAAGTGTACAGACCGTCACATCTTAAACTGTTATAGCCGGGAGAAGGAAAGGAGAAGGTATTGTCCTGCTAATAGACTAGTAGGACTGAATAAAATCGTAGAAAATGTCATTCAAAATAGCTGGCGTGAACTGAACTGAAATATACTTCGCCTGCTCAGCTCTTATTGCAATTCTGCGATGGTAACACTAGACCGCGGGATCAGGGTAACATCGTTTGATTATTTAAGGTATAGGGTCAGTCAAAAGGAAAGTCTAATATTTTTGTAAGTGATAGTACTCGCGATTCCAAACTAAAAAGTTACATAAACTTGTATGTAATTCTCAAATGTTACCGAGACGTAACCTGTCTTATATTCAGAATAAATAATGTATGGTCCACAAATTAAAGAAGTTGCCAAAACTCAAGTGTGCGACTGAAATGGACAAAAAAAAGGAGGGAATGTTTGAACAGACATTCAATACATATTTTACGTATCACAAAATTCCAGGAAGGATTGTTTTCAGGGAAAATGTAAAAGGGGATTTTTCAAAACAATTTCTTTTCACGCCCTTTTCTCAGTACTTGAAATAGTAAATACAACATCAAATTTGCCACTCAACAAGAAAGAAACCATCTTTTACCTTAATTTACTCCACAAAATTTTCTTCTAAGTATTTTTGATATGTATAACATACCTATCTTGAACATTTACCAGCGTTCGATATATCTTAGCTACCTGGCCAAAAGTACAAGCTGGAAGTTGTTTTGATGTTTAACCATGTATACTTAATAATTTCTTATAATATTTCATTCCGTTTTCTTTATTATCGTTGGATTCACAGTTAACACAATACCAATCAAAATTACAATGGACCTATTTAACTCCCCTTAATTTTGGCAATTACTTTGAATGCGTTGTCTCACAACACTTACTCTTGGCCTTTCTGGTCCTAAAGACATATAACATAATACCGGGAGTCCAAAGATTGTTGCCACATATTTATCAGTCCGCAAATCCTTGTTGGATTCATAACTACTGACTTTTCACCTTCTCCCTGGTTTAGTTCAATATTATACGAGTATTATGTCTGTATCAACTCTATTAACATTACAATATTACTAAAACCCTGACGATAAAGTGCAAAAGTAATAATGAGTGTATTAACGTGTTTGTTTATTATTTCTCTAGGTCAAAAATTTGCCATGCTGGAGGAGAAAGCCATAATTTCCACAATTCTCAGGAATTACAAAGTTACAGCCGTGGACAAACGAGAAGACATCAAAGTAGTTGCGGAACTCGTGTACAGGCCGCTAGAGGGATTGAACCTCAGAATAGAACCAAGGAAATCTAGTACACGGTAGAGAAGACAACTCGAAAGAATCAACACATTCGTGACGTCATTGCATATTTCCCATCATCACTAACATCATAATGAATAATTTCATTCGTTCTCTTCATAGATTTATTAATTACACCTACGAGTTGTAAATTTGTAAAGTTATTTTTTACAATAAAATAATTATCAATTTATGAATTATAAAGTTATTTTATTTATGACTAACTTACTAATGGAAACAGTTATTAAGAAAACACTTGTTAAATCTGCAGTCACCATACAATTAGTAAAATACATCAGAATTATAAAACACACGTTTTTTTGATAATAGCAAATTTTACCTCTTTTCACTCATCAACATAGTGGCTTGTGTGTTGGTAATGTTGTGTTGTGTGTAGGGAATGTGACTTGTCTCTGTTTCGATATCGTATGAGTGATCCTATATTTCTAACTATAGCTATAACAGATTGAAGTTGTTAGGCATCCGAATAATATGTTTAAAATACAAGAATATTTGAACAGGTTAAATGGATGGATAATTTGCATACCATATGTGAATCGTATAAATTAAATCCATAACAATGGTAGAGATTACAAAAGAAGGCAATTTTCTTCCTGTTTCTGCTTCACTGATCTTTTGCAGTCTGGGTGGTCTGCTGGTCACTATGCGGCTTTGGGTTCGAATCCCCGATGAGGTATAAATATTTGAATTCATGTACCCAAAATCAATCACTAATTACTAAAATTTGTGATATAAATAACAAACTTTTAGTATTTATCATGACACGTTCACTTTTGTTACTTTACACAAATTGATAATAAAAGGTATGTGTGTTTAGAATCAATATTTTTTTTTCTGAATTGAATCAATGACAAACTAAATACGCAAACGGGGAAGGTACATTATGAATTGAATTTCTGAGCATACAAAAATATCAGATTTGAGGAGAAAACAATGGTGTGAAGCCGAATTCTGATTAGAGTACCCCCACAGCACATTCCTTAAATTCCACAAACAAATGTTCACAATTTGCGTGTGTTTCAAGAGAAACTCTCCGTTCCATAAATTTATAACATCGTTGTACAATTGCTTCTCGCAAACTGACCGCGAGATAAATAAAAATGTCAGTGGGAAAAGTGAGTGCTTGCAGAATGTCATGGATTGATATCATGTCAGCCCTGCCATGTATTGATGATATATAACATAAAAGATTCTTGTTTTTCATTCAATCCTCCAATTTATAAGGAACATGTTCAGAGAATTTATTTACATTTTGTTGGAGATCTTTCATTGACCATATCGACTTTTTTTCAAGTTTTAAAAATGTGGAGAAGAATGGACAATTTTAGAAAGGGGACACGGAATTAGTAATGGCGCATTTTGCTGTAAAAGATACAGTAATGCTTTTACCGTAGAAGTTTGATTGTCCAGCCTACAAAGTCATATTTCGAGAGCATCTCATTATCTTATCATAAAGTAAATTATTATCTAATGCACTTATTAATCCTTATGACATAAATCCAGAAGGACCACCCCCATTAATTATCCAAAATTGTAATATTGTCTTTCTACAATATTTGAGGATCGGAAGAAGATTACGGTTCTATGTGCACCAAAATGTGTCTACAGCTTGATTTCTGATTCTAGTCACGACTTATAAGAACACAAAAGAAAAGAATACTCAGCATCTCTGAATATGATCCGTTTAGCGACTATCTTGCTTCCAACATGACAGTCAAATTGTGCTGTACGTTATGGGTACGGTGAAATGGCCCTTTCTAGAAAGATTTTGTAACTGAGGATTTTTTCAAAATTAATGGAAACAAAATTTGATGTAAATTCCATGTCGTTCATTTTCCCAGTAGCCTGGTTTGAAGGCATTGTGTTTAGAATCGATTGGTTCCAGGGATAGAGATCAAAGGAGAGGTGTACCTCGACTAAGCTTGAGACACACTTGAGATTTTGGACGTGGTTGTCAGGACCCCAATCAAAGGAAAGTGTTGTATCCCACTAATAGAATTTTTAATCTTAGTTTATTTTATGGACTTTTGGGTTCCTTGGCTCAGACCGTTCTACTGGTAGAGATAGCTAAAATTAGAGCCGGGTGAAACCTAAAGATGTAAAAATTCCGAATTTTGATTTATGCGTTTAGATTGTTTTTGATGGAAGGATAGTGCCAATGTTGGTGTCTATAGGGATACAGGGTGTTCCTGAAATAATGGTGCAAACTTCTGGGGATGACTATTTAAGTCAAAACAAGAAAAATAGTTCCTTTGAAGAAATTTCGAAATCTGCATAATGTCGAAACTGCAGACGCTCAAAGTGACGTCACATCTTCACCAATGATGTCATATCACGGCAAGTAATACCGTAAGCGGTGTCGGTCTAGCAAATCACATTCTAAATAATACTCAATACATTTATTCAAGTTATACTTATGATTAGCGAATACAGCTTAGAGTGGATTTCTATGTTTGCCCCATTAAACCATTTTATTTTTTGACATGAAATTCTTAGGTTGCAAAACGGCAGTCCCTCAATCAAATACATCACTTAAAGAGATGTATCGGGTACTACTTCGGGTGTGACTTGTTAAGCCGACACCACTTACGTCATTATGTGTCGAGCTATGACGTTATTTATGACGATGCCGACGTGACTTTGAGAGCCTGCATCTCCGAAACTAATCACATTTCGGAATTTATTTAAATAAACTTTTTTTCTTGTTTTAATGTAAATAACCACCTCTCTAAGTTTGCATCATTATTTCGGGGACACCCTGTACATATTTACTTGCACTTCTTCATGGGTTGCCTGCAAATTGTGAAGTGCGGCATTCTTTTCTAACATGCATTAACAATAACAACTCAGTAACTGAATTTAATATTAGATCCCAACTAACACTATCCTACAATAACTTCCTAATGTAAAAGTTACATGATTCGTTTGTTTTTCACAATTACTTTTTCGAAAATCCTCAAAGTATAACTTTGACCGTTTAAGTTAAATGACAATATGTGTGACAATATTACAATGAAAATGATGATCTCTTGCAAGTTCAAAATTTCCTTGTAGATAATACATTCTAAGAACTTTATCAATAAGTTAGTATGTTTGTGCGTTATGCCGAAAATATTCATTGTCAGATATTATTATACTCTATATCGGGAAAGGAATGGAATATGCACTCTGATCCTAAAAATCGGAAATCCAAGACTAGTGAATCTACAAAAATGGAAAACTAAGCGATGAAGTTGCTCTTTGGTCTCTCGGTGCGTAACGCACTTGTTGAGAGTGCTTGAGCTTACATTGACAACGAAAAGAGCACGCCGAGGAAAAAATAATGTATTTACGATACGTGTAATTCGGGTGATGACTTAGATATCTGTTAACTTGACATGATGATGTAGTTTGGGAAATCGCAATTCTTAGAGGACAGGAAATGAGGATGATTTCTTTTGCATCTGTACACAAGATAGTAATGATATTTCTCTGGATCTCTTTGCTTACTTACCTTGAAGAAGGTGACAATGCTTTCACATTTACAAATCAGTAATTAACATATTTATCTGTGATGATTTACGATTACCGTAATTGTAATCTTTGTGTTACTCACTAGAGAAGTGACAAACATATCTAAACCCTGTTTTGCTGAATATAGCATTGTCAAGGACTACGATGTTGTTTCAGATGGCGGGAACTCACAGTATGGGAAAGATTGGATATATTCCATATTCAGGAACGAGTCTTACCAAGGAATTAAATGAAACGCTACAGCGCTCTCCTAAACCATTGAGAATCAACTCCGTTTGGATGAGCCAGAGAATTTTAAATTAGTTGCCTGTAGAAAGTCCGTCATTCTAAAGGTTATATGAATGTTATTTATGGTCTTTAGTTACCTCAAGACCAGGCCAGGATAGGGAAGTTTATAGGGAGAAGGATTTCAGAACGTATTCAGCTGGAGCCTAGTTTGTAAGGTACCATTCCGATATTTGTCTCGCATGACTCAGGAAAAACGTTGGTAGATTATAAATGTTGCCATTAATAAATGAGGGAGAAGAAACTAAACCTCCTAACATTCAAATAAAACTGTTTACTAATAGTAACTTACTAATGACAATTAAATTTTCAAAAGGTGGAAGAGATTTTAGTTCTTCAAAACAAACAAACAAAAAAAAATACTCATATGAAAATATTCAGTTTGCATTAGTGAGTTAAGTGCACTATTAATTACTTGAGGTTTTTTTTATATATATAACTGCACACAATTGCTAAATATATGTTCATGTAAAGGTATTGGGTCCAACTCATTTTACAAATGTGCGCATTTAACGTATCATTACAATTTCATTATTGAAATCTAATATAAATTTTGCATTTGGTTGTGGACATAAGGCATGATGTGTTGCCTAACTTTGTCACATGATTCACGCCATGTATCTAAAATAAATTCTAAGTTCTAAACTAACTAAATCGGGCAAAAATTTACTTATCATTCTTATTGTTCGTCACTGTGGTTACAATAAACTTCACGAGAAGTAAATTAACTTACTAAGTTCAACTACGGTTACATTTGTCTAACACAAATACTTAAGCCGAGCGGCAATGGCTCAATAGTAGAGTATTTGACTTAGCTATAAAAATAAATGAAACGATCTCGGCGGCCGTCTATCGTGACTGAGTTTTTCCAGGGTTTTCCGTCAACCAGACCAGGAAAATTACGGGATGGTACCTACAACATCTTCAACCACTTTGGCATGGGTCATATCAGACGAAGCCTGTGGTAAGGAGTGTTTGAGTCGAACACAATACACAATGGTACCAGTGTTTCAAATTAGGTCACACCTATAACGAAAACGGCGGTAAATCAATCACGCCCAAAGGGTGCGGGAAGTCATCTGTACAAACCGTCCCACCATAGGATTAAATTGCTACTGAATATTCTCATGTCATACGAGTTCGTTGGAAATACTGTACATGCGACGTGTTCTGCTAAGTTAGTGAAACGTCTGTTAGGCCGAAGAGAGGACCGTGTCAGGACACATGAAGAGTTGCTACGCCGAGCGAATGCTAACCCAAATTCCCTAAATCTGATGATCACTGGTAATGAAACATGAGGGTACAAGTACGATGTGGAAACCAAGGTCCAACCACTACAGTGGGTCACATATCAATCGTCCCCAAGGTCCAAAAATGAGTGAATTCCGTGTTCGAGCAATGTTAATGTTCTTCTTTGAGCAACAGGAATCGCCCATCGGTTTTGTGTCACGTGGTTTCACAGTAAATGCAGCATTCTACGTTAAGGTTATGCAACAATTACGAGAAAAGCTGCGGCGCAAGAGGCTAGAGATATGTCTTAGCGACTCCTTTATGGTTCATCACGATAATGCACGTTCCCATTCCTCACTCGAAAAGTTGTGGGAAAAACTCCACAAACCTATTGGTTCAAAAGTAGCTACTCCCCTGATTTGGCACCTACCGCCGACTTATTCTTCTCCCCTAAGTTGAAATCAACCCTCAGTGACCTCAGGTTACAGATCATAAGAGAAATATAGGCACTACAGGACTTCCAGGACGTTTCAAATATGGAGTTACAGCAGGTATTCTAGAGCTGGAAGGATCGCTAAAAGAAGTGCGTGCACAAGATAGGGAAGTATTTTGTGTAATGTTTGGTCGTATTCGAAACGTCCCACTAAACATTAATATAAAATGAATGTTTATATTTTAATGGGCAGTTGGTAAAACCACAAAATAACATTCGTGGGCAGGAGATTACACTGTTCTTCCTCCTCCCCAAATGTTCGTTTCGTCTTGACAATGATTAAATGGTTCTAATTTGAACCCAAATATTGATTCTTAAACACGATGTAAAAAGATCCTACCTAATCGGGTTGGAGAATAGAGCTTCCCAGTCTTATCGTAAAACCCTCTTCTAATTAAATGAGAGTTAACTTTTATGTTTTCAGTCACTGGAAAATTAGTTAGCTCCTTGATTAATAGTAAGAATAAAAAAAAGTTCCTACTTTGAAACATAACCATCGCCAGTAGCAGTAACAATTGCATAGGATTCTTGTGTTTTAGTATTTTTAGAAAATCTGAAAAAGAAGTACAATCTTACCTTTGCTTCATGGAAAATTACACTAACTCATTTAGTAGCACCTTAAATTTGTGTTTCTCAACCTACGATAGCATTCCCTACGAAGGTCGCAGGCTTTTGAGAAAGGTACTATACCAATTAGCGAAAGGAATCTAATTCTAATTATTAAGCTAAAGCAACAGTTCAATGAGAACAAAATAATTTTCATTGAATGGAACAGAATATATTTTTGTTTATCTGTTGATTATCCTTTCTTTCAAAATTAGAAAAATTACAGGACTTCCCATTTAGATTTCAGAATTATAATGTAAGGAAGGAAATTAACTTCGTTGTTTCTTCTGAGTTTTCTCTTTTAACCATATTTGAAATACAACTCCTAAGTAAACTTAAACTTCTGAATTTTCTAAGAAAACTGATGAAATTTTTAAAAAAATAAATAGTTAGTACTTAAAAACGGCTCCTAACCTCGGAGTAACAGTTTCTGAAAACTTTAATCTCTTTTCCTAAACGAAGCAAATTTTCACACTTTGCCTAGTGAAGTTTTCTGAAGTATATTGTTTTATCAAGCAAGTGAAAAATCTATGCAAATGTCCTAGTCTAATCTCTCTGGTGAACAAACTTTTAAGAAATTTAGTGACAATTGAGATTACTGGATAACTACTAAGAACAATCACTGCTATACTGTGTTCAACGACGTAACAAATCACATACCAGATTACTCCTACTACAAAACACGTACTAGCTACAGACCCCACAATCACTAATGATCCAATTTCACCTTCAAGAAACTCTCACTTAAAAATAGAATAATATACCTTACCAATATAACTTCCTGCGACTTCTGTTTCTGATGGTTAATTAGTTGTAACATCTGACAACCTTTACGAAGCTCGTCATAAAGAATGACTTGCTTTTCTAAACAAGAAAAAAAAATACTTAATTTGGTCTCTGAAACTGTTATGAACTTTGACAACTTATTTGTTACTGAAGATTGAATCCTATAAAGGAATACTTGATCCATGCGCTTAGGATGGAAAATTATTGAATGTGCACTTCTCTACGTATTTCAAACAACATTCTGCCATCAAGTTGAGCTTAAAATACATTCAATTTGAACATGGAAACTCAATGTGTAGAGTTCTGTCGCCTTTTGTCATTAAGAATCTAACTTTTCCGTAAAGATAACAAACTTTCACTATTATATTTGAATTTTGAACAACACTATTTTCACTACACTTTCCTTTGAAATACACAATTAACATCCCATGATGTTCTGCTATTCGTATTTTATCGTATTCACAAACAGTGTCTCAAAACATGTTACGCTAACTACACCTCCATGTTAAGCTAACGACACTCGAATTCCAACTGGCGGTGAAAACAGAAAGTTGACCAAACCCATGCTAACTTACGCGGTTTTTTACTGGGTACCAATGGAAGAGTAATGACGTATGCTCCAGTTTAAATTTTAGTCTAGCAATTACAGACAGGATTGGCAACATCGCCGCCATGTTTTATCCTTAAAGAAAAATTATAAATCTGGATTGCACATTACATTTGACAAGTCCGACTAAATACTGAACAAGAGTATTTTCTTCATTTTTAAACAGGTCGATTTCTTTTTAAACAGCCCTTGTAATTAGCATATCGTTATAATAACAATTATAACAATATTTTCCTGTTGTATACAACAGGGCTTCTGCTACTTTTGTACAGGCAATCTATATAGTTTCTCCCTATAGCTATCTAGTGTTGTAAAAAATAGTTTTTTGTGAAGTTTTTTTCAATAAAAACTTCGTTCTTTTAAAAAAAGTTTTCAAATTGTCGTGTTTTTTTTCACACAGCAAGTATTTAATGCTTAACGTTGCAAATAATCAATGTAATCAGCAGGATTGGAGTTAAACTTTAACACTTCCATCCAGATTTACTATTTCTTTGTTTTCCTCTAGCCTTAGGAAGCAAACGATGGAATTATTTCTGCATTCACTGCCACATTGCTATACTCCCTATATCTTCACCCTGACAAACATAAGAAGTTAACTAAGGACATATGATCTGAAGTTATTTGGTATAGTTTGTAACAAAATACTAACAAACCTCCAGGGAACTGAAGAAATATTTTGAATTATAGAAAGAATTTAAGTTCCTAGAGATAATACAACTTCGAAAACAGCTTTAGTGTAAACTAAAAAACTATGAATTATTACCAAAATATGCTCTCGTCCTGTATATACAGTGCAATAAGTTAATTTCTAATTACGGTACTATTCAAGGAAGACATCTATCTTTTATCTTAATTACCGTCCGCAAAAATCAATTATCTTTAGCTCAAAATCCCTGGAAATAACCTGTTTCTATTCAAGGACAGTATTTGCGTTTACTAGTACATTGTTTTTCACTATTAAAACTCGGGAGTATTTCTCCCTCATGCTCCAGGTTCGAAGGCTCGCCCCATGCTGTGAAAATATACACAGATAGAAACAGTGTAACAAAAACTATTTTATGTTATATCCATATTTCAAAAGAGTTGTATAAATGCATAATGAATACTCTTGTAAACAAGCAACTGCACATAGGTTTCTTCTATTGAGTCTATTGCAATAAGACTCTGAGAAGTATTATTTCAGAGCATGTCATAACGTAGTTACATCCCGTGGGTCCTCCCGCGCTTTTTGAAAGTATAGGAACAGCTATCGACACGTAACAGTATGGGAGGGCCATTTGAAAAATTGAATTTTAAAATAAGATGACAACGCTGACAACTGGCTGCTTGTATATAGGGAACAATATTGTATGTTTCGATTGTGTTGAATATGTATACTCAAAGTTTGGTGTGGATACGTCGAAATATATGAAAGTAGTAATATTTAATTTCTAAGATTAATTGCCATGACTGTCAACTGTAGGACCTGAAATATCCCTATGACGCGTCCAAGTACATAAATACAAAGGTAGTTCTAATACGTTCAACGATAATGAAGCATTTTTTTATTATTTTCTTAAATTGTCTGGCAATACCGACAACTGCTGCTCCGGAAGGAATCACATGATCTGTCCTAGTACCTAATGTACATGTCAATTTAGTGTATATCAATACGGATACGTTCAACAGTAACAAATATGAGATCTAGATTTTTTAATCGTTTGGAAACCCTGACAAACTACTGTGCCTAGTGTGGCTGTATGATCTGGCCCAGTAGTTAATGAACATGCGTGTCAAATTTAGTGTAAATCAACGCACTCGTGTAGGTTTGTATTAATAAAGGCGTTTCTAGAAGTTGAATTTTAAAATAGGGTGGCATCACTGCCAACCGTGGTGCTTGAGCTCGGGGACATCCAAAACTTTCTTCTACGTATTGTGTTGAATGAGGTCTAAGCTAAGTTTGTGGCAGATACGATATGAGAAAGCATTTTTATTTTTTAAGTTGACAACACTGAGAAGTAGACAATCCGGAATACCTCACATAAACCAAAAAAATATTTGCAATCTAGGGTTTAATTTATGTTGTATTTTTCTTAATCACCTATATAAAACTAATTCTTGCTTAAAGAGATGTTAACTTTATTTCAAATTACTGGCTTGAAAAAAGATCAAAATTTAAACAGAAAGCAATGCTCAAGATCTTTTTTTAAATGGAAGGTTTGATTTTTTTCTATTTAGAACAGTATCAGGTTATCCCATCTTATTATTTTTTGTTTATTCCTAATAACGAGACACAATCAAATCATTTCGAACTTGCAAAACATAAATCGATTTTTATCCTCATCACTCTTGAATTGAATGATGGAATAGTGTAACAACAAAGGTAATCAGATCCTTTCAACACCTCGTGATGCATTTAGATAACACAGCAAAATCATTCACGTCAATACTTTCACGTTTATATTAGCTGATAAAACTTTTCAAAGTGAAACTCCTTGATATGTCTGTTTCGTGGCCTCTGAATTCCATCTCCAGTTTGTATTATCAGGATGAATTTGAAAAAATATAATGATTTTGAGTGTATTGAACACTACATTACATAAGGCCTAACTTTGTTTTGGTCAGACGATAGTATTAAGAGATAAATAATGTTTAAAAATAGGAAGAAAAATGCATCCTTGCCATGAATAATTGAAAAGAGTTAACGCATAATTTCATGTATATCAACGAATAGTCCGTAACAAATTGAGGGTGACATTGAGGTATGTTATAAAAGAAGGAAAGTTTATGGCTCGTGTGTTAAACAGTGTTTGACTAGACGTGAAAGCTGACAGGTGTGAGAAATTAAGAAAATGGATATCTCTGTAAGTTCTTTGGTTTTGTATAGCCTTCTATTTCTGCCAATTGTTATTTTGTTATTTGTGCGTGGTAAGAAAAGAGCCAGAATTATTCATCTTGTGGATAAACTTCGAGGACCACCAGCGTTTCCAATCCTTGGATCAAGCATACCATTCTTCTTGGCCGCAAGAGAAGGTAAGAATGTTTCCAAACAACATAATATACTATTTTACCTATTGGATACTGTGTGCTGACTTCGTGTCATACAACCATGACAATTCATGTTGTCATAAATGTTCTGCCTGTAAGTAGAGGTCATTCAAATAAGTTTTGTTTTCGTCATTTTTTTACGGATTAGTTTGTGTTCCTTTAATTATACTTTCTCCATCTGTTAATGTTCCACATAGCAATTTCGAACTGATTCAAAAATGAATCAAGCTTCCTTTAACAAGTAGGGCAACTTAATGCAAGTTTACCAAATCAAGCCAGAACAGTTTAAACAAATTTGAATCAAGCAATCTAGTTTGCAAGAATAAGGTTGAAATAGCTTCAACAGGACAAGAAAGAAAAATATAACGCACTTCTTTAAAAAAATGTTATCCTGGGTAGGAATCGAACCAAAGACCACTGGTACACCGATCCGATGCTGTAGTCGCTACACTACGGAACCAGATAGTTTTCTTTCCAAGCACTATTTATATTTAGTTCATCAGATCGTATGGGGCTTGTAGTGGGAGTTAACGGAGATAGCTTACGGCATGATAGTCTTGGCACGTGACGGGACTTCAACGCACTGAGACGACAATGGTAAATCAACAAAACAAAATTCAAATAAATTTCAAGTTTGACAACCTTCCTTGCATAACTGGCTGTTCCGGCAAGCTTGAATTATGTTAGTTATAACAACTAACAAATTTGTTTCATGCTTGTTTATCAAGTTCAACACAATATCAAGTGATGGGACAAGGTCAAAGCAAGTTACTGAAAACCATTTCGCAACTCACATTGCTGCTATCTGGCTTATAACTTACGGTAGTTCCTCAACGAAACTTGAGAACGTTCTCTTAGGGTCCATACTAATTTATACCCACGACCAGCTATTTTGACAATATTTTTTTAATAGCTTTCTTCAGTCATACCAGGCTAATGTCGGGATAGTATCGTCAAACCACACTCTGGATGATATCCTTCGTAAATTCAATTTCCAAATGCTATCCCCATTTCGGCCAAATATGCTAAAAATTGAAAATCATACTCACTGCAAAAAAAAATATTTTTTTATATGGGCTAGTCTAGTAACTTTGGACTTCAGCCCGTCATGATTCGCCTTTAGCTGTTAAGTGTTAAAATCCACACCCATGCCCCTGCCGTGACTCATACCCGGGACCTTGGAGCCGATGGCCTACCGCCGCAGACCGCTCGGCCACCCGCCCGGCTCATACTCACTGCATATAATGAAAATAACACATCTATAACATAGTGAATATGCAACTGTAAGCATATCTACAATGAAGCAGACTAGAATTGATTGCTGACAGTTTCGTCTGCAACTACGGCAGACTGATTACAGGTAGAAAAGCTACCAATCACCGCTCCACGTTTCGAAGACTTTGCTAAGCAGCCCTCTCACATTGAAAAATGTAGATATCACCCGTCTTCTTCTGAAGTATATCCATATACTTTATTGAAGCACTACAGACAGAATAAGACATGTGTCAACAACTTGGGAACAGTGTTGATCATCTCTCTCTCTCTCTCTCTCGTACAAGGAACTGTCAGGAATCAACTGTCACTGGACCAAGTGTACACTGGATCATAGCACCGCTATTTAACCCAGTCATGACACCCAATATTCCCCGTTTAATGTGACACACTTCAAACGGTTCATCAATCTTTAATCACGATTAGTGTAATAATTGCTATTAGTTAACATAAAATAATAATAAAAAAAAGTCTTAGTCTAATAACTCATATAGGTTGAAGAGGATGTTGTTTTCGAAGCGAGTGATTGCCTATCGCCACTTAATCTAGCTTTCGAGATTGGGCTTCGCTACTTCTTAAGTAAAAATGCTGGATCATCATCAAAAACTGAACCCTGGACGCTCGCACTGAAAGTCAAGAGCGTTACTCACTCGGCAAAGCGGAACCATAATCATATAATACAATTTCCGTAAGGAAACGAGCGAATTGGACTTAAACTACGTATGTATACCGACAGAAGTTTGGTTTCTCGGTTTTTCTTGAGTATAGTTTGCCTAATGTTGGAATGTTATTCATAATATACGTAAATATCTTCAAGTATTTCCTTCCATTTTTGTTTCTTTGTCAGCTATATAACTTTTCTTCAGGCTTGATAGTTCGTAATTCAGTGCCATGTCAAAATACATGTTCTAGTACAATAATTAATAATTTGCTTCGCTAAATAGATTGTGTAGCTGCTATTTCGTTCTGTGGGTTAAAATCCAAACTGACCATAGCTTTGCGAGATGAAATTATGTGTTATTAAACTGTAACTTTGAAAAGACAATTTTTGCATTATAGGACATTGTTAAAAAGTGTAAGAAGAACTTGCTTTTCTTTTTGTCAAACTAAGAAATGAAGAAATACCCTGAATACAACATATGACTATTTTATTTTATCTTATTTGTTTGACAGAGGTATTCGAAATCAAGAACAAATACACACGACGGTATAGATCTTTATACCGAACATGGTCTGGAGTGATGCCGGAGATAAACATAACACACCCTAGAGATTTGGAGGTAGGTATTGTTTCAGAAAAGACAGCATTTTGTGCTTAATTTATAGTGTGTTTAACAAAATTCTATGGAATTAATTGTAACCATTCACTATTGGTTGTAAGGTTTGGACCATTTACCTTAAACAGAAAGTTTGCGAGGGTTACGCATTCTATTCGTGTTCATAAAATAGAAAAAAATGTAATAAGATGGGTAATCCAAGAGGATTTTAGTACAATGTTCGTCCGCAGTAAAACTAGTGTTCTGTTGTGGGTTCTCAATGATTTAAATACAAGATTATGTAGTATTCTCCTATTGCTCATCGAAAATTATTCCATACGTAAGGCAATGAAATTCTAGACATTACAGTGTCAGAGAGTTGCGTTGTTATCTAGTGCTTATTTGAACTTTTATCATCTGACGTTTGCTTTTTAGAGCCTTTTTATTCAGACAAGATGATACTATTACTACTACTATACTACTACTACTACTACTACTACTACTACTACTACTACTACTACTACTACTACTACTACTAATAATAATAATAATAATAATAATAATAATAATAATAATAATAATAATAATTTTGGAACGCTAGAATGTCTTCAATCCAGGCAAGTTGTTGCATCGCTTCGGCTATTAAAAGTTTGTCCAGCTCTTTTTTCTTTCCACATTTCACAAAGGAAATTTACGGAGTTACTTTTTCTACTATTTGTCTTCACTCATTAATCCCTTTCAGAAAATATATAGCAAAGCACACCTACCGTCATACCAGTCTGTATTTGTCATCGTTAGAGCTACCATATTTGTGAATTTGTAAATAATAGACCAGGCAAGTCAACGATTCATTTAGTGTGTTTGAACTAACGTGGTTTTCTTGCCAATGTGATATAGTATAACTAATGCCGTGTTCAATTAACAAATTTTTCACAATATTGGGGTAATATGCGCTACTTACATTTTTGCTGATATCTTGTTATGGAATTGTTCAATATGTGCAAACATCATGTTCAAAGCTTCCTCAGGTATTAACGTATCAATTGCCAGTTGCTATTCAGCTTTCTTTTGAATATTTTTATGTTGTGTTAGAATTTTCAATAAGGTAGCACGTCTTCCACCATATGATTCTACACAAAGACAGAATATTTAAAAGACTAGTTATCCAATATTACTTCACGATGTGACTAGTCGGCTAATCATTTAATACGTGTACAGTAAATTATGGATTAAAATTTCAAATTTCAAGCCAATTAAGGTAATTTGGCAGTAGCATCCTATAAAATTGTTGTTAGGAACACTAGTGCTTTAGGTTTCCATATTTGACATATTTCCTTCACATATGCTGCTCCTTGAGATTTCCCACAACGAGACCAATGCACTTTCATGCAAATGAAATGTTACATTCTTTATAAAATATTGCCAAATTGTCTTACTTTACAGTATTTAGTTTTTAAAAATGAATTATAATAACGTAATCATTGCTTTCATTAAAGTCTAATTAGACTCTTTCCTTTTTAACTTTAGGTAGTTCTCAGTACGACGAAACATTTGAATAAGTCTTATTTTTACACGTTTCTGCATCCTTGGCTGGGTACTGGATTATTAACAAGTACAGGTACACTTACAAATTCACTTTATTGAAATACACTTGTACGCATTATTTTCAAAATTATCTGAATATTGTGCACAAGAACTGTAAAATATATACGTATTAGAGGTGATCAAAACGTGAATAAGAACTGTGCAAAATACGTGTATAACTATGTGTAAGAAATGTAAAATTGTTATACGAAGTGTACATAATGAGTCTGTAGCTAACAATTTGTTTGGCAATTGAAATTTTCTGCACTTGTTGTGCATTTCGTTCTCAAAATTTCACGGAAAATCTCCTGGCACAAAAAAAAGCACACAAATACCTCACCAAAAATGAACTTATTGCGAATTCATGTGAACTTTATGTCTATCTACTGAAAAACGTGAGCTTTTTGTGTGTTCAATGTGTTTTTTATTTCCATATAGTCCATGATGCATATTATATACACACTTCATATTAACGAAAGTTCACATTATGAGAATTTCACTTTCGGAGCACTTTCAGCGCACTTTTAAATTTTTTTCGATATATACCATTAAATATTTTTACGCGTATTTGTTGCGTGTAATTGCACAATAATTTTATGTATGAAAAGTTTGGACTTGACATGTTATTCTCAAGATAAAAAATAAAATAAAAACAAATAAATATTTAATAACTCGTACAATTGATTACTTAGGAAATTTACTATAAGGCTTTAACAAATCAGTGACATATATTTTATATAGAGAAAAAAGGGACTATTTTAAATATTGGATAAATATTACTGGAAAATTTTGCAATATGTAAGGAATTAACGCTAGTAACATGAGCAAACTACGTGATGACTGCCAAAAATATTCTGTAATGCCTAATTATAAACAGTATTAAATTTTTAGGCTAATTCTAATTTCTAAATGACCATGTGGTTTCAGTTATTTTTCAGCTATATTTGAAAAATTTGATCATAGCTCATACAAAAGCATTAGGTTTACATTGCTATTCAGGACGAACAATGTATTTGGCAGATATCCCAAGAATTATAGCATGTGAGTGTATATACTGGAAGCCTATAACCTATTGTCTGTTGATTAATAACTGAAGTGAAGAGGCCATGAGAACTCTCATGCTGATAGGTTTAACGGTGTGTATTCCATAGTCCTTAATGTATCTGGTAATTAGCACATAAATTATGGCATATCAGTGTATATATTGGAATCAGACTTAGCACACAGCAGTTATGCCATGACTTATGCCATGAGTGCATACATTGCGAGTAGACGTAATCTACGGTCTTTCCCAGCAAAATTTAGTGTGTATATTGGTGCAGTGTAATTATGTAGGACGGCCAAAGGACACACACACATATTCTTTGTAACTTCTTATTGATTGGTTTGGGAAAATCTATAGTCATTCTACAATCTACAGTACCTCCCAAAAAAATCTCCCCAACCTGCAGGTGCGTGGTAATGACGTAACGCTCGCTGTCTTGTAATAAAAAGGTTCCGAGTTAGATCGCTGGTAGAGACACAAGTGGTTCGGAGCCCACGTTAAATTGTTGGTTCCTTTCTTAGAACGTCATCTTCATCCGACGAAAGGCAATGACAAACCACCATCTGTACACCTTGCCCAGGTACCCTCGGGTCTGGATCAGCCTTTGACTAGAACACCAGCCATCAAAATTATAGTGTGTACCAACGGGTACGCAAACTTATTTTGTGTCAGCACAATTTGAGTCACTTTATGCACCTCACCCTTTATAAGCAAAATTAATCAGACATCCTACTCCTAAAATATTTAAAGCCAGTCAAAGTAAGTAAAGCCCTTCTCCCTCTGAGTGCTGGCATACTACTTTTCAACGATCTATGTCATTATAAAAAAGACGGAAAGAAAAATCACTAACTTCCATAAAACCCAAGATATTATTTACTTTAACATTTTATAAATCATATGTTGAATTTTGAAATGAAGGCTTTTAGCATATGATGATCATACTTTATTTCACATTTTTATATTCATTTTCCGGATAATAATAGCAACTCAATGATCATTTATTATCTATTCTTTACTAAAATGCAGACAAAAAACTGCATGTTATCTAGCGATTATGAATCCGTTAATGTTGTTTTACAACCGTGAGAAAAGAGAAAATTAGGATTTCTCAGCTCATGTTTGCTTCTTACGATAATAAGCCGATTAATAAATAAAACTTTTTTTTTTTCGAGTGAACAATTGTCATTTATTAGTTGTTTTTATGAATATACTGTTCTGAATCACCGCAACCGCGAGAGTGGATCCTTCACGTTTTACGTCCTATAATTCGAAGATGTTACTTTTCTTAGCAAGCTCTGTTATTTAAAGCAGAAATAAGTCAATTGAGACGGGTTTTTAATTATGAAAATAATAAAAATAACATTTAGAATTTTTGTTTACAGTTTCTCTCACTCTAGTTACTAAGTTAGCCGTGTATTTTGGGGACGAAACATGTGTCATAGTACTACTAAAGTTTTGCTCTCAATTAGTCCTTCTGAAACCTAATATTGGATTATTAATGTCCGTTAATTAATATTTTGGTGACTGCTGCATTAACGAGGCAACTTGAAAATGTACTGTCAGTATTGATCAAATCGAACCATGGTTCTAACATAATTTGATTGGTCAATAACCTGTTCATAAGGTGATTCAGGTTTAACTTTCTCACTAACGTATGTTTCACTATCAATGTGTATTAATTAGCCTTTAGCATCTCAGGCTCAAGGTGCGATAAGGTGAGGGAGAGGAAGGTTGTCGTCCACGTAGTTTGTACGTACCATCCCGGGATTTAGAAGTAGGACCTTCCCACTGCTAAACCAACGTTCTGTCAACTGAACTATGAACGCTCGGTAACTTTTATTATTATTATCATTATTATTCGTTACAATATTTTCGTTCGTGAAAAATGGATTTGCTTCTAGCTTTGGGTAATGTCCTTAACTACTCTCAAACCTAATTACCACGTAACAGAAAGATAAATAACACTTGGTGTCATCCGGAAATGTTTAGCGCTATATCTATAAAAGTTATATTCACAATCTAACATCTCACACAGCTCTTGTTTGATTTTCCTCGGCTATCGAGTTAATGTTTTGATATTGTTTACAATTTTGCCAAGAAATATTAGGTAAGGTATAATTTTTTTTTTAGATTTTGAATTTTTTATTTAAGGTCTTTAGACGTCTAAGGCTCAGGTCGGGATAGTGTAGGGGAAAGGATTCGAGAAGGTGTCGGCTAGGGTCTATGTTGTAAGTGCCATCCCGGCATTTGCCTGATGTGACTGAGGAACAATCGTGGAAAACTTTCAATCAGGATGGTTGGCCGCTGGGACCGAACCCACGACCTCCCGAATGCTGTGCTAACGCTCTACCACTGAACTACGGCGGCTCGGTGCAAGGTGTAGATACTTTAAGTGTATGATCCATTACATATTATGGTTGTTTACATCGTGTGTTTGCAACATAACACTTAACACCTTGACCGGAAGCATATGCATTATACAGGGTGGTGCATTTAAAAGTTGCCACCATTATATCTCGTAGTATCTTGAAAAATCCCGAAATACGTCGACTTTGATTTCGAGAGGGATGAAATATTGTGACAATTTTAAGTGTGCTGCTCCATCCTCCGCGGTCTAGGGGTAAAACCTTCAATTTTCTTAAATGGCAACATGGGTCGAGTGGCACATCATTTGAAAGCTACGTTCATTCTGTTTACGAAAAAGTTGTTATTTCTTAATTTTACAGAATACTTTGGAAAAATTTGCGTTTCAACCGTTCATTAAGTATACATACGAAAATCTCAAAAGATTTTTTTTATTCTGTTTTACATTGTGAGTACACTAAACTACCCATTATTCCGTTGAAGCGACTGCATTTAGCTGCGTTGTGATTAACATGAAGTGTGTTGACCTAAAAAATAACACATTGTATTTATTCAAGACAACAAACGGTGCTGATTTCAGTGTTTCATCACAATGAATGTGTTGTAAACGCTGGTTCAACAGAATGGAAGGTGGCATATTACCTCTATCATAGTGTTCAACCACCGAAATCACTAAATTGATGATTTAAAATAAAAGGTGGGGTCGCCCTGGGACAGGGAAAAGTATTCAATTAACATAGGTAAATTTTGCACTGTACTGACTGTCACACACCACTACTTCAACCCATTTAGTCCTGCAAATATTGGTATTAGAACCGAGCGACTGTAGGTCAGCTTTTAGAGTGTTGTCGACTCAAACCAATGACCAAACGGGAGCCCACTTATTTACTAGTCTTCTATTTCTTTATTAGATTTTCATTGTTTAGTCAGACTGAAAGCTAACAAGTAACACTATTTCAAGTGGTCACTCAGATCTAGAAGAGATATATATTTTAAATCAGTATACAAAACTGAGTTTGTGCGTAAAAGCTAAGTATTATTTGCCAGTGGTTGAAGAGAAATTGGAGTGAAAAGTTAGAAATAGCATTGTTCGTGGTAGACCATTTATGAATATCTGGTGCTGGTTTACACTCAATGCCGAGAACTACGCTGATAGGTAGTCAAATGGCGCTGATAGCCGCAGGTCGCTATTCTCATATCTACCAGAGAGACACACTGGTTCAAGTGTAGAACTGGGTAGAATCTGTAGAATAGCACACAGTTACTATGTGTAAAGTTACTCAGGGGCATCTGGTCTGATCGAGTCTAGTCAATTTTAACCGTATATCGGTGTCTGCATCTGGATGGGTTTAACATTGAAACAAGAAAATAGTCCATGGAGTGGGGACACACCAGTTCACACACACACACACACACACACACACACACACACACACACACACACACAT
>JAGDQP010003862.1:69827-90141 GCA_022664845.1 Lepisma saccharinum | reverse complement strand
GATATAAAACAAATCATTAAAGTTAGAAGAATGATTAAAAGTTGGACCCCATTTCAGAGCTCGATTTGTAGCAGGGGGTGGTTAGGATTTCCCCCTCTCCGCAAAAATTATTGTGGCTCAGTTTACAGATACAGATATATACCTCTAGCCTGCGATATGGACGATCCCAAAATACCGTAATTTTCTCCTCCTCTCTGGAAATTGTACAAATCGAACACTGAACCATTCTACTGTACTTTTTGTCGGTGGCTGGAAACTGGTGCCACACATAATAAAGTCCAGTTAACAGCCATAATGGCTGTTTACTGGCTTCACGCCAAATTTTTGAACCAGTAATCCAGCCACGCAATAAATGCCAAAGTATTCAACAAATAGATTCCAATTTGTTTTTGATGTGATTGCCAATGCTTCCTCTTTCAACGTGTGTACATTTATCTATGGCTTACATGTATATTAATTTTAAAAACAATCATCGATGCATGCCTGGACTTTCCCTCCCTACTAACGATGCACACAATGGAGGCTGAATTTACGTGTTCACAATTTCCTCACTGAATAACATACTATTCCTCACAACATCTGAAACAGTCAATGAGGACGCAGATTACATCTGAACATCGAAACGATTGTCAAAAAACATAAGGTGCGCGAGTCAAACATCAGACGTCTTATTTATTTACTTTTAAAACAGTAGTGGCTGGAAACTGGTTCGTGGCTGAAAATTGGTGCCGTGACCCTATTCATTCATGACATTTTGCATAAGCATTGACGAAAATAGTATTCTGTTTATCTCGTTACTGCGGGGCAATTTTTCTTAATATTTTCTCAATGTATGGGGGTTAACTGATGGACCAATAGCAGTGGTTTTTAGATTTGATTTTTGCTTTACGTCCTGAGTCAGCACAGACTATGCAGGACGGGACCTACAGCTTAAAGTGGGATCCGAACTAGTATGAAGGGTGAATTGTGATAATGAAATGGAAGGTGAGAAGTGCAGACACAGACATCCATGCTAGGAGGGGGGTTTCGAGCCCCCGACAGTCAAGGCCTCGGGATCTGCAGCCTAACGCCTTAGGCCGCTCGGCCACCACTGACGGCAATGGTTTTTAGAGTAAGAGCTGCTATGTTATAAAAGCAAATAGCCTACAACATTGCGATAAATTTTATAATATGGAAGTAGGCCTATTCACCAAAATTTAGGTTAGGTTAGGTCAAGAGGGAATAATTTGCTTTAGCATCCGAATACTTTGAATTCTTATCAGTTTGATCTACTTGTATTTCTGTTTTCGGTTGACCAAATCGGATAATCTTTGGCAGGCTATTTACAAATTCCAACGTAAGTTACGTACGTAACTATATACAAAAATACCGGTACCTAAATAATTATTCGGAAACCCACATCCGCCCTTTAACTTGTGTGCTACAAAATGACAAATTATACGTTGGAATTTGTATTTGGCCAACGCCTGCCAATGCCCACCAAATCTTGTAACACAATTTACGGGATGTATTTCCGACTATGGGTTCCAGGGTTTCATTAAGTAAGGTTAGGTTAGACTAGGATATATCAAAATTCTTTATACATTCCTAACTTTCTTGCCAAAACTACAATCTCATAGATTATTGATTTCCATTCTTCTCGTGAAATTTATTTTTCGTCTAGAAATAGGTCGGTACATGGAACACTAAGCCAGCCGGAACAAATGGTAGACATAGTACAATGTAGTTATATTAAGTTGGATCTAGCGATAAATCTTTAATAAAGAGAGCTAAGTTTTACAGACAAATAGTTTGTCATTCTGTGCATAATTCCAGGTACACGATCCTTCAGTCTTCCCGTTAAAACTGTGCCGATGAGAAACTATGTTTAGATATGGTAATATAAACACTCAGTGTAACTATATCACGCTAAAAGCGGTACAACTTTACTAATTAATGAATAAACCGATAAAGACACATTTACCTGGGACATACCAGTTTGCAATTTGCATGTACTTGGTCAAATGAACGCAAATCAATCAATCAATCATAACACAGTTAAGATGAACAGTGAACACTTACCACTAGAGAAGTTGCCTTTCCCACCAAAATAAACTTACTACTAGATGGCGCTGACTGACAAAGAAATGAATCTCGCAGAGCGTGTACACTTCACCTACAGCTTCACGCTTCTTCATACGTAGATGTTTGATACGTATTTATTTATTTACCTTTCCTTTTATTTAAGTTTAGAATTTATAACACACTAATTATTCAAGACTTTTTGTTCCTTTATAATATCACTGATCTTCAAAGATCAACCCGTTGTAAAAAACTGTTAATTTCCTCAGAATCTGGTAGAATGGAAATTAAAATCCAAATAATAAAATCATTTATTTTCAAAGTATATTCAATTATGAATGATAATTTTAGAAATAATATTTAACCAATTATCCTGCAATCAATATGTCTTGAAAATGTTCGAGAACTTGCGATTTTCAGTCTTCACGATAAAAATGTCCGGACATAACTTTCTTTAATCTTTTCTTCTTGCACTGACAGATCTAAAAATGTATTTGAAAAAAAAGTGGGGAGGGGGGGTTCAAAGAACTCAGCTACACACGAAATGGAAAACATTCATTTATAGTGGTGTTCGTTCATTAGATACGTAATTTATTTGTTTCCTTATTACTTTTACGCGACTAAGGCAGGAAGATATATCAACCCTGCAAGAAAGAAAACAGTTGCGGCCATAGATATTCTGTTATGATATTCTGACATTCCTAGTGTAAACAAGGGAAAAAGCGAGAGAGAATTTCTCAACCTCCCAACGATCTTTGAAATAGTCTTTCTTTGACTCTTCCTTATAGTCCCTTATTGTGTGCAGTTGAAAGAAGACTATAAGGTGCACCAACAAACAATAGATAACAGACATCTCTCACTCTTCGCTGTAGTTCTCTCTCTCTCTGAGAGCAGAGTGATTAGTATGTTTCAGTGTCTTGATAACATAGGTCAAGCGGACTTAGCTCAGTTGGAAGAGAGTTAGCTTAGCATTCGGAAGGTTGTAGGTTCAAATACAGGTCCGGCCAACCTGACTGACGTTTTTCCTGGCTTTCCTCAGACACTCCAGACAAATGTTGGATGGGTACCTTGAAATAAGGCCAAATTCAATTTCTTCCCAAATTTTGTCATTCTTAAAATACCCAGTTTAAAATTGCCTCTGAACTGTCGAACCTTTCCTTTGTCCGCCATCTAGTATCACCTGTCATTTACCCAGCATTTGCGACAGCTTGTAACTCAGAAAGAAAGCCGTAATCAGAGTTTTTGTACATAGACTTTCTTACATATTTTTGTGTCTACTTTCATATCCCAGGCGTTATAAAATGTATTCTGTAACAGCCTGTACAACGAAGTTTACAGAAATGTATTAAGTACTTCCACTTCGCCTAGTGGTCAACACCATGTGCCGTATCCTGACTGACAATCTGAGCTTCTGCTAATCTAAAAATACTTAATACGCAAATAATCATACTATTAATTATTATTATTATAATTAATTGCATATTATGTTTTATTAAGGCTATTATTATCAGTAGTATTAGTATAATGTATATTTAAGAGTAGCGGTAGCACAGATTCTGAGCCAGAATATGCCACTGGTCAATGCAATTACTTTCAGTGCTTGTAGTATTGCAGTGGGTTCGGTAGAGCACTCTTGAACGTTAGTGGTTCGAATTCAACTTTCAGATGTAGGTCCCGATAGCCTCGGTACTGACATGAAACATTAAACTGAAAGAAAGCAAGTGCATTTAACACGTTTCCAGTTTTTTTTTTAAACTACATCTCTCATCACTAAAAATAAACTGTTCGTTCTTTGCATCGAACAATAAAACTGCTCAATGTGTGACACAAGTGTGTTGACTGCGCTTCCTGAAGTGCTATAAAAGTGTTCCAAAATCGCATGTGCTCTAGAAGTGTTCTGTTTTAAAACATATTTTTCCATTTCATTAATATAGCGCTATTGGAACACTTTTGGAGCACTTTGGAAACGCTTTAGTCGCATATATTTCCTTAAGAAGTGTGCCAAAAGTATGGAAAAAGTGTTATAATTTTTGCAGTGAGAAGATCCCTTCTAATATTGTGCTCCGAGCGTCGTCTCGAACTTTCCAACGGTCTCTTTACCTTCGGCTTTCCAACCAAGATGGAATACAATCTTGGTTTTGTTCCCCATCTAAGTTACATGGTGTACCCATCGTAATGATTTCATTATTCTTACATCATCAATGATAGATGATAAAAAAAACTACACATTTTATGAGCATACTGAGAATTACTTGATTCAAAGTTCAGAATCAAAGTTTTGTTAGATTATCTAAAGTACTTCACTTTATTGACATTGTAGCATCTATTCCATTATTATGAAGACATCTTTAAGAAAACCAGGAAATCCAATATTGGGCTTTTATTGAGTGTTACATATGCCTACTATGAGATATATATTTTATTATTATTTCTGGTTGAAGCGCGCGACATTTAAATGTTCATGCGCATATATATGTTCAAGAACTATCTGGAAATTAGTGGTATTAGAAGGTAATGAATTTGAATATCTATGTTGCTAATAAATGGGTTGCCTAAGCAATATATACAATTGTCTGATTGTTATTTTATGTGGCTTTGTGAGTTTATCTTTTCTCAAAACCTTATTTTCAAACACTCGTACTTTATGTTCATCTGCTAGGGTCGCACTAAAATTATTGCAACCGTAAAGTATTACCAGCAGAATAACCGTTCTGTATATTTTCAATTTCACCTTCCTTGATATTAATCGCGATATTAGAAGTTTTTGGACTGAATAGAAACGTGCATTGCCCAATACTAACCGACTTTTTATTTCTTCCATGACCCCGTTTTTGCTTGTTACGTATGTTCCCAAGTATTTAAATTTGTTTACTTTCTCTATGACCTCATCCATAATTATTATGTTTTTATTTCCTTCATTCCCTGTGCTTCAGTTTGTTATCATGTATTTTGTTCTCTCTATGTTTACCTGTAGACCTATCTCAACGCACGCTTCTACTAAGACATCGGTGTTACTTTGTAGTGCCTCTATATCTTAAACTATTAAATCTACATATTCCACGTACACGAACAGTTGATTCAAGCCATTCAGCGTTAGTCCCTTTTTGTCCTCTTTTATTTTTAAAATCACATATTCTAAAGCAAAGTTAAACAGTAGTGGTGACAAGGCATCATCTTGTTTCAATCCGTTACGAATCTTTAAGCTTTCTGACAAATTATTACCTATCCGTACTCTGTTTATGGGGTCGCTGAGACACATTTTCACAAGTTGAACAAGTTACTTCGGAATTCTAAATTGTACCAGGATACTGTACAGCTTTTCCCATTTAATAGAATCATAAGCCTTCTTAAAGTCAACGAATAGCTGGTGAACAGTTCCATTGTATTCTCATTTCTTCTCCAAGATTTGTCTCAAGGTGACAATCTGGTGGAACGTGGATCTATTTCTTCTAAATCCACATTAGTGATCGCCAATTATTTCATTTATGTATACACGTAGGCGAGTTAGCAGTATATTACTCAATACTTTGTAACATATTGGGAGTAACGAGATTCCGTGGTAATTATTACAGTCCGATTTATCGCCTTTTTTTAATAAACCGGAACTATTATTGAGGTTTTTCATTCCTTTGAAAACTCCTCCTTTCTCCATATAGCGTTTATCAATTTAGCGTTCATAGTGAGCAAGATAAATTAAGTCATTACAATACAATATTGAAATATGATTTTTATTACTTTCTTCATACAAGTACAAATATTATAGTATCAACTTTATGTTTTACCAAAAAACAAATAGACTCGTTCTAACTTATTTTATTTTTGTGGTGTTATTGTTTTGTATCATATTATCGTCTGGAATCAATGTATAGGCTACACTAGCCTGCAATGGTTCTGCGGTAAAGATAAAAATATGTGATTCTAACAAAAACCGGTACGCCGAGTCCGGAAAACAACAGCAGTTTTTCTGTATCACGTATAGTTGTGACGCAATTACTATATTCAATGTTTCCAACTTTCGTTCATTATCTATGTATTAAATGGACGATTGCGGCACTGTCCCCACAACATTTCCGAGAAGGACTTCGACTGAAACATACGAAAATCTGTAGGTGTGATGGCAAATATTACCCCAAATACAATTGTGCGAGTAAACTTTAATACACAGATTCCCAAAACGTCACTTGCATCTTAATCATGCTGCTTTTTTGTCTCTATCCGGGCTCATAATCAAAGCTTGTATACGTATGCAATTTTTGTTCTCAGTAAATGGAAGGATGTTTTCGAAATTAAATTTAGAGTAAGAGTCACTACCTCGACAAGTTTAGCTAGAAAAGAAAGACTAGATGTAGTAAAGATTTATGAATCTTATTAAAATTTAGTTTGCAACTAAATATATTTAAGAAAAATTTCGCGACCAGTTAAAGTAAACAGTACGTCGTGCAAAACAGCATATTTGCTTTTGATACTTATATTCTTGATGTGTCGTATTATATTATGTTATACTTCAGTTAGTGTGTTACGCTATATTTTCTTTTTTCATAAAAGCGTCGTACGACACGAGTCATTTGTGCAAGTGACGTGTAAGTCCTGTGGATGAAAAATAAATTTAATTGTTAACTGAGTGTTATGCCTCTGATGTCAGCGTTGTACATTAGCCTTGCGACTCAAGTTTTGCTTTATTAAACTGAAGAAACTTTATCTCATAATGTGTAGCTAGTACAACAGGATTGTCTAGAAGACAGTGTGTCAATGGAAAGATGCATAAAATAGGCTCGTTAGTGAAGAAACTCTATTTCTTGCACTTCAAAGTTAAAGCTTGGTGATCAGGATAAATAATTTTCACTTCACATGGCATGTGTCGAAGGACTTTGTTACTTGCATGGAGGTAATTATCTTTTAAAAGGAAGGCAATGCCATTCATCATAGCAATGGCGCGAGCAAAGGAATCATTACTATGGCTGTTACTTTTCTGTCTAAAGTTTCTGGTTGCAGCACAGAGAGTAAGAAAGCTATTGAATACCCGAATCTGCCTTCAGCAATACGACCAGTTTCTCATTGGTCAGATCTAGCAGTACCGATACCTACCAGTACCAGTATCGACACCACCAACAACCTTGAGTAAGTAAGCTTAGTGGAACATCTTCGAGCAGTGATGTGTCCCGAAGCAGAAATTGACATATCGCTGGCAAATATTACGCAGCTCGAGTTTAATCACTTGATGTCAGCAAATTCGGGCAATGGGACTTTACTTATTCAAAAGAACATCATAAATAAAGAAGGATACCAAATTTGTGACCCCGGAAACCCTAAGAAAATTATGAAAACATCAATTGTTAATTAACGAGTAGTAATGTTGAATTGATGTAGGAAACCTATTGGCGATGCAATATTAATTGAACAAAGGGAGATACAAAGTAGAAAAATACGATATTTATACTTGAAAAAAGGTGATATTTGCAAAAAAAAAAAGAAATGATAAATAATTAAAACGATAGATTTTAACAAGGTAACACACATGTGTACATTTTCTACAGAGTGGTTGAAACAATAGGTATTTGTCCATTGAGCACAGCGCATAAATGACTGAACTTCACATAATTGTTCACAACGCTTGTCATTTGTTATATCAAAGCAATAGTCAACAGGGATAGGAGCTTTCTCTGGCAACTCGTCAGAGTATCCAGCTTTGTAAAATCTGTGCTAATACTTAAATAGCAAGTGGGTTTCCAGGGTCACAAATTTGGTATTCTTTATTTATGATGTTCTTTCGAATAAGTTTAGTCCCATTACTGGACTTTGCTGACACCAAACAAGTGATGCTCCCTTCTTAGTAAGAGAATTAGGGCTCACTAAAGAAATTACTAGGCTCCAGACTATATGAAAAGAACGTATTGACGCCAAATGATACATTTTATTGGCACAGAAAACGCGAAAAAGAAAGAAACTGCCAAGGCCGTTCTCTAACGTACATTTTACACCGGTGAACTTTTAGCACACGTCTACTTTTTTATTTTGTCCCATACCTTGTTATGTCTAGGAATAATATATTACTGCAAAAGTTTCCAATGATGTTTCCGTTTTAGTTTAACGTGGAAAAACATAAACCTTTACTTACCAATGGTACTACTACCATATTAGTACCATTATAATGGTGGTAGTACTACTACCATTATTACTTACCATAATACTAATGGTTCCATTGGATTTGTGCTATTTTGATTCTCATGGGTTCAATTATTTCAGCCAATACATTGGTATAGATACATTGATGCTATCAGAGAGTAACGTTTTCAACTATTACCACCCATCTAGACGTGACACATAAAAATGGAATGCATTTTTGTAATAAGCGTACCTAGATGAGCTAAAGTTGTCTATTTCTGTTTATACTGCAGATAAAATGTTCATTTGCAGGCTAGTGTTATTTAAGTTACATTATACCTCTTACATTGAAGCCAGAATTTTACCTGTGATACAAAAAAAATAATATTATATTATAAAATAATGTAAAAACACTTGGAACAAAATTAGAATTTGTTGAAAAACAAGCAAAGTAGTAATATAAAGAGCAATTTTACATAAACAAGCCCAACTACATTTTATACATGGTAAACATTAAGCATAATAAAAAGGTTATGAAGGTATTTTATTAAGTACTAGAATTTGATGAAAGATTTTTTTTTTTCAAAAACTGGAATGATTGATGAGAAATTTGGTTGAGTATTGATGTGTCATTTAGAAGGTTGTGGGAACGAACCTAGCTGCCGGCTATCGTGATTCAGGTATTTCCATTGTGTCTTCTCAGTAAATCGGGCTGATGGTTGAATGGTATCTTCTAACTTGTTTCTGACATTCTTTTCATTACACGTAGCATCACTCTGTTGATTCTTACTTTTTTTTTCACTTTGTTGTGAGACGGGAGATATTTGAGGAAAGTCATGCACACAATTTTGCACAAATTATGAAAGAGTTGGTTAAAATTTCTGTAATTTTTCTAGTTTCTTTTGCATGAGTTTTTATGGCTTAACGTCCCGTATTACTCAGTACAAAACTCCTAGAAAAAAGGTGCCAAAAGATTTTTTCCTTGTGTCTCCTTTTTTCCTTAACCAGATCAGAATTTCTGGATAATGCTGATGATCCAGCCACTATTTATTAAACAATGTACTCGTTGAAGAGGATGCCATCTCAGTTACTACTTTTCTCGTGCAACAGCCAAAAACAACCCTTACATATATAAAGTAAGTGTTCATTTATAGTCTCCTCATGATACAAATTATACAATCCATGAACCAAAAACACATTGACAACACAGAAATAGTTTAGGGTTGGAATTGGTGAACATTGCCTGAAGGAAAGTGGAGTAAATGTGTGAGTATGAGAATAAAATGACAATAACAAACCATTTCAAGAACAAATAACTGTTTACTAGTAAATGGAACATACGGTAGTCAGCCTGTTCCCTCAGATGCCACACAGCAACAGTATGTGATTTGTTACAATCACTGTGAAAAAAATGTATATTGATAAAGAGATATGTTTGAATTGTCCTTAATGTCCTAAACAAGCAGATGATAAGTAAAGTGGACTTTGATCCACTCCGTTTAATGGACCCCGACCGAAATTGAACCAGTGACTACGCGCATCACATAAAGCAAGCGACATAACCTCTTTTCTTCTTATTATTTTAACTGATCAACTGACATTATCTGTTTTCTCTTGTTTTTATCTGATCCGATCCAAGTGCAAGGCGGTATTCCAACCAGCGACGTTCTAGATACTGGTCTGACGCCTTAGACCACGACTACCTCGACTGGCCTCTCCAGGTCACTCCAAGGCTCTTAATAAAGTGATGTTCCAATGATTGTCAGACTTAAGTTTCCTGACATTCCACGACATTTGGAAAAAAAAATCAAAGTTTTCCTGGCTTTCCTTGACAACTTTTAATTTCCCTGACATTCGTAATTTTTTAGATTGTGGAAACCCTGTATTATTAGTTCACGTAACACACAACAAGTGTTAAAAACAAATTGACAAAGAGACGGACTTTGTTTCAAAGCAACAAAAGTCCTTTATACTTCAGCTGCAATAGCTTTTCATTGCCTGCCAAGTAATTTCATTCGTTGCTTGCCAAGAAAAAGGAAGCCCAAGATGCTAGAAGAGAAGTGTTTTTTTACTAACCAACCGACGATTTCATTATTTTAAAATTACGGTTATACTATGGTAGAATATTTAAAAGAAGGTTTCTTTGGCACCAAACTGAATTCTTCCGTTTTAGTGTTTCTGTAGAAGACACTAACATTAAGACAAGGCAATATACTAATTCATTAACAAGGTAACGACTTTAAAGGTTAAGTTATACGTAAAGTTTATTCACCTGAAACATAAAGAGACGAAATTTAATGAATGTCAGTAATGAAATAAACATACCTAGAGAAAAGGCCGTAAAAAAATAGTGCCAATACGATAGTTGTTACTCAATAAAAGAACACGATTAAACTGAAAAAAAGGAAATGGCATAAAACTAAAAATGGATTTATTACCGACGACTGAACTAGTTTGTATATCTCTAATCGAAGCATTTAACACAATTGATGAAAAATAGTGAATGAATAAAACGAAATATTGGATTTTCTTAATGAAACAAAAACGAAGACACATCTACACGAGTATATGGGTGTTAATTTCGTGCGTAAATTTCTGGGAGCTCTTTGAGCAAGGGGAATTGGACTATATGGCAATTTTCCATCGTTGTTCACCGGATGAAAATGACGTTCTCAGGGCAGGATCTACAGTGTAAAGTTGGCTTAAAATTACCTTTCCCCATTAAGTATCGATCAAAAAACTTCTTGATTAAAGTGTTTTATTATATAAATATTAATTCCATAAGGTAGAATTTATACAGAAGAGATTTGGTTGCAGAAGAAAGAATAAAATGCTGGCAGGGACGGGAATAGAAACCGCACCGTCACTTTTAAAGTTCTTTATTGAAGGATTTCGATACAACAATGGGTAAGCCGAAGTTTACAGGTCGTATTGTGAACCAAATGAACACAGGCAATATTTTAAAGAAATAAATCCTTCAAAAGTAAATCAAAACTCCTGCTTCTTTATCTTTAAGAAAAGGCAAGACCAGCTTCTTGTACTAATTATTATTTATATTCTTTAAGCTTAAACTGAACAGAACTTTAGATTTACACAAAACAGAAATATTATTGTTTACATTGTACGTCAAAAGCGTACTTATCATTTCTTTTGTTGTGCATGGGGTTGCATTAAGCGATTTCTTTACTAGGAAAAGAGTTAAAATTTCGGAAGATTTCAGATAGAATATCATAGGCTATCTCTGCGGCATTTTGGAATACTATTAAAAACGATTTCATAAAATTGAGGAAAAAGTTCTCATCTGTGCAACGAGAAACAATTTTCTTAGAAATGAGATATCAGAATTCTAATTTAATTGAAAGTTGGAATTGACCGGTTTGGAAATAAGATCAGTTATCTTATTTTCAAGGAGGTATGTTCTTATTTTTCGTAAAATGAGAATGCAGATATCTCATTTCTAAAAAAAAATTGTTTCTCGTTGCACAGATGAGAACTTTTTCCTCAGTTTATGAAAACGTTTTTTACGGTGAACTATTCATATATTTATTAATGTATCCAAGACTGTTTCTACAAGACAGAAGCAGCAGTTTACTTCTAATTTTTGGTTAATTCTCTTTTTGGAAATTTGTCCTTTTATGTGAAGGAGTAATTAAAACCTATTTGTAATTTTTTTGTATGATTTGTATAATTCCTCTCTTCTACTGAATTCCGGATCTTGAAACACGGAACCACCTTGTGAATCATAGCTGAAACCTATTCAGTTTTGGTGATCCAGCCTGACCCGGACATAGGTAACCCGGCGACTTGGTCTGAAACTTGACCCGAATAGACCGATTGACCCAGTCTTGACCAGGCTGACTCGGTGACTCGTTCTTGAGATAAATGAATATACTGACTGTGACTCAGCGATTCGATAATGGGATCATGATTCAATTGACCCGGTGACTCAGTCGTGACACGATTTAGCCTAGTCTCATTCCTATGGATTAAATAAATCAATATTTTCACTAGTAAAATTCACAAATTCTTTCAGAATAGTGTTTCAGAGGGTGGGAAAATTATTTCAACACCTCCGGGAGATGTTAGTTCTTTCTCGTGATTAAGACTATTTTTATATGTTATTTACTATTGTTAACAACTTTTCGTGCGTTGGGAGACTAGAAGCTCCGCTACCAGTGACCACTAAAGAAACACTGTTCGAACGCAACTGAATAATAAGGAAAGAATTCAAACTCTGTTTTCTTCTCAGGACAATTAGGAATTGTCACCACGTATTATTGCCTCATGTCAACTTAAAAGATGAAGAAGTTACCTTCCCGAGAGATCCTTTAGGTATCTACAAGACAGTCAATCACAGTCACAGGCACTAAGACACAGTGGCAGGACACATCACGCGCGAAGTCCGAGCAGACGACAGTTATATGGAAATTGATACGTTTTAAAGGATACAGGGAAGGCAGAGAGATGAGGAATTGCTGATTAATTTATCCATCTTCCAAAACATCTAGATTATGTTTTAATTCCAAATTCCTTTTGGTACAAACTAGCGGAGTAAACACACATCAGGAGTGCTAAATGCAGCAACGTAGTTGCTCGAATTTAATTTTATTGAAAGCCTTTAGGCAACTTTAGCTCAGACCGAATGAATGATGATGAAGGAAATGGTGAAATGAAGAAAGTGAGAGGAAACGGGAAAAACTAGAGAACAACCATGCACACGGTCCATCACGAAGCCCACATGGCAGTGGTCAAAATCGAACCGGGGATCCCACGCATCATACATAGCTGCTCGAATAACACCTGATCTAGGGGTGACCGAGAGGGTAGCGCGATCGCTTTCTGTGCGCGTGGTCACGGGTTCAATTCCCGTCGTGGTCTTTTAAACAGAGTGGTTCGAAACCCACCTTACCTCAAATAAACTTTAGATCCCATCCTTAGAAGCTCACTGGCTTGCTTAAGACGTTAATAACAATTCACTCACGGAAAAAAGAAAGGACTGGCACAGGGTAAACTATTGGTTCAATGTGCTAAACTCCTTAAGGTAGCCACATTGACATTGTTTGAAATTGATAGAAACTGTTTCATTATTTTAAAGCAGTTGAAGAAAAGGAATTAATACATTTTATAAGTATTCCTGAGAAGTGATTTATTTCTGGATGGTCCTAGACCGTATATCCTGTATATATATATTACTGCGCATTTCAGTTTTAACTCTACTAATTCGTTAAAGAGAAACTGTTTTCTTCTCAAAATGAAGTGCTGCGTGGCGAATATAGGAACATTCTAGTTAATTAAAGTTTCAGAACTATTGAAATATGAAGTATAACGCGAACAAACTACCAGAAAACACAAACTTTGCCCACCACAAGCTCCTTTTCATTGTGCAAGCTCTTCTATAAAGATCAGAGTTTTAAAAGTGTTCCTAACCACTTTCTTAATTTAATGAGTAAGATAAAGATGCATTTTTCAACATGATTCTACACATACTATGAGTGTTGCCAAATTTGCTATTTTGTACCAAGATGTAGACATTTTAAAAATTATAATTCAGCTACCAAAACAAAAGTTTTTCTATTATTGATATCCCAGTAAATTCATAAATATGTTCTAGCTATATACTGTAGCTTCAAATTTTCCTTTGGTTATGACAGTTTTACTGCTTTTTACATGCTTTATATTCTTACTCTGTAATCATCTCTGGTACAAATTTTGTAATTGATTTTTAACTCACTTTTCATCATCCGATTTCTTTGAAATTTTGTAAGCTTGCTTGCTTTCGATGACAATACAATATTCAAACATTAGATTTACGACAGAAGAATCTATTTAACTATAATTAATTAATTAAATAATTGGAAATTATCCTTAAATGCACGCAACGCCGCATCTATTGTGTGAAGTTTGGGTTGCCTATCTCTCAGAGAGTTTAATATTCATTTATTATACATAAAAATTAATTAAAAAAGGATTTTAAAAAACACGCTTGTTTAAGGTCGAATAAAAATAAAAAATAATAAACTGAATTAATCTTATGAATCGGACAATAAAAGCGTGGGTGCTCTTGCTTATCTTATCATAAAATCGTAATATCTAAAAGCACCCACGCTTTTATTTTCTGATTCATAAGATTAATTCAATTTATTATTTTTTATTTTTTAGTAAACTTAAAAATGCCATATTTTTTTAAATTTTTAATTATTATTTTTAGACTATCAATTAGAATTTTCCAAGCATTTAATACTATTGGTAACAGTTGGCCTTAGCCTTAGATGTCTAAGGGCCATAATTACAATTCAAAGCTATTGGCAACAGTATAACATACTGTATATTCAATTGTACTAGAGTCTCATGGACTGAAATCATTGTTTAGTAATAACAAAGAGTGTGTTCCAGTAGGTTCATTATTGATTAATTTTCAATTTGACGTTACAATTAGATTTTTATTTTAATAATTAAAACGTTAAGAACGGGCTAAATTATACTTTGTGTTATTGTTCGACTACAAATAATGTTTTCATTTTTTTGGAAGTAGCGGCGGCTTATTATACATAACTAGTTTTAGTGTTTTTTTTTTTTAATATTAGCATAAAGCATACTATTAAAGATTTGTATTGTGTAAAACGGACGATTAACACTTGCAATTAACGCTGTAGTAGTTGTTTTTTTCATTAAATATGTTTGGTTACGTTTACAACTTCTCGGTCTCTAGAATGTATCCGCTTTTATTCAACAACGATATTTGTTAATAGCAGTTAATTTATTCGAGATTATACAAGAAGTAGTATACGTACTTACAGAGGTAGAATATATTTGTCCATCATAGCTAAAGGCGAAGAAAGGGCGAAAGAACTAGACAGAGACAGAGAGAGAGAGAGAGAAAGAGAGAGAGAGAGAGAGAATTCAATTTTACGAAAACTACAACGAAGTAGAGAGAAAGAACTAAAAATGCCATCAAGTGTAAAACATTAAGAAGAATTCAATCACATAAGAAAGTTATACACTGTGCACAACGTACTAAATCCAGAAATATAAACATTCATCCTAGTCTAATGTATTTAATTTTGAATTGAATTTTAATTTACTTTATGGCTTTAACCATCCTTGGTTCAGATAGTAGGGAAAGATGTAGGAAGGAAGTCGATTAAGGCTTAGTTTCAAGGTCCTATTCCGTTATTAGACTGGTATGACTGAGGAAAACTCTAGAGAATCTCTGTCATGATGGCCGACCGCTGGGATCAATACTAGAATTTGCCAAATGCTAAGTAAATACTCTAATAACTGAAATATGGCTACTCGCTTAAATTTATTCTCATGAGACAATTCTTAGGATGGCATCTTGATTCATAGATAACTTCCCTTTGTCGTCTGGAGTTGTAAATGCTCGTCTCGCATCTTGAAACAAATGGTGCGAGATTAGCATATTGTAGGATTAGTATAATCTTAAAACCTTCCTATTCATTCTGTTTTTAGTATATAATTATTGTAATTTCTTCTGTTTGAAGTTGTGCCGTAGAATGTATAATGACAAATTCCATAGCTCAGTAATTATGACGTTTGACGTCCCATAAGCGCTGGAGGACGTGATACGGGTTTGATTCTTACTGAAGCCGACCAACCTAAGATTCTTCAGGGTTTCCTTTAGTCTCACTGCACGAATGAAGGACTTGTACATTTTAGTAGAGGTCCTAGTCACTACTACCTTCTATATCCCTGATAGGAAAAGTGTTTGTCAGGGAACACCATTCCTGTAGTATGTGAAGGGTCTGGGACGTAGATACTACTTCTGGCTGCAATTGTAAAGCACCTTATATTAACTTAAGTCATGATCTCTAAATCTGTCAACTAGGAAACCAATTCCCAGTTCTTGTATAATAGTTTGGAGGCGAAATTTTGGAGGGAATACAAACGAATCTTCTTTCGTTTTATGACAGTTAGATTCAGAGATAAACTCATTTGAACAAAACTAGAAAGATTAATTTAATACGTGGCCTTCTGACCTTTCGTGACCCTCTGCAATTGAACGCATGGCCGTATAAAGTAACAGGGGGTTGTACTTAATAGAATAAAAATCCTTATTACTTTTACTCTTTCCAGTACAACGACACCCTAAATATATGGATTACATCTCCAGACTATAACTATAAAGTGATTCAAATAGCTCTTTCTGTCTAAAGCTGTAAATATAATTTGTGTAGGTAATCCGAGACAGAGTATAGAGCGCTGCATTCGTGCTTGATCTCGACCAGGCCCGATTCTACATCCACACTTCCCGGCTCGATCCGAACCAGACGGAAAAGCGAGCAGCCCTGACCCTGATGCGAGAGAAAAGTAGATTACGAACCCAATTACCCGTTTTTCCGGCCGGTTGTCCGATTGTGGGTCGGGCTGATCGAGACGAAAAGTGTTGATGTGGAATCGGACCGAGCCAGGACGAGATCGGGCACGAATGCAGGACTCTGATAGAGTTACGAGTTAGCAGGCCAATAAACAATGCCTTGACTGCTCTGGCATGAAACTGACCGCTCTTCAACGACATATCTTCCGTCCTTAAGGACCTTGCTACAAACTCCGGAGACAAACAGACAATCAAACTGAAGTCATAGAAAAATAGAAAATCGCCCAGTTTCGAACAACGCATTTTTTATTCCGTCCAGAAGCTCCTAACCTAACCTCAAGAGGCCTGCTGGATTAATATAAAGAAAGTTGATTGTAAATATACCGAACACTTACTCTTGCAGTAATATTTTATGACAGATGAATATAGAGTCAAGTTTTTCAATATAACGACTTAAGAATAATATACAGACAGAAACAGTTCAAAATAGTAGCATGATGAACTCTAGACTACAGACTTGTCCCATATTGTAAGTATAACGAAATCAAGATATCTAAGACGGGCAAATCATATAGCTCGGATGAGGGAAAATATGAAGATTGTAGTCCATTGTTGTTGGACAATAAGAGGTAAAGAGGCTGTTGGGATGACTGGGCCACTGTTGAAGGATAACATTAGAAGGAATCTTTAGGAGGCACATATTCGTGATGAAAACTGGGTTGATTTTGCTAAGAATAGAATCCAATGGTGAATGTTTGTTACTGGGACGATCAACTTACAGGCTTCGTAAGCTATGAAGTAGTTCGTTGCAATTTATTCCCTTCTGATATAAAAGGAAAATTTTGAAAGGAAAACATTTTTTAATGATTCGTTTTGTGTTAGAAGCACTGGAGTAAATGCACTAAAACATTTCTTTCAACGAATAACAAGCCAAAAATAAGAAGCACACTTCCCCCTTCTCTTTCTCTTCTTCCAATCAACGGAAGTTCGAAGCTGATTAACTGATTGATGCAGAATTAATTTGACTTTTTTTTTTTTCGAGGAAACAGAAATTACTGGATGTGAAAAATGGAGCTAGTTTAATACAATAAGAGAAAAGGCATTGTCAAGCACAGGTTGTTCTGTTAGAAGTTCCAAAACTGTCCATTACAATTAACCAACTAAACTTGTATTTGTCGTTGTAGTTGAGGAAGTACTAAAGAACAAAACAAAACAAAACAAAACAGAAAAGGAGAAGAACAAGTTTGCAGAACTACGTAACTAAATGTTTGTCCAACCCGTCTAACACTTGTAGTGACAAAAAAGGACCGTTGTATTTAGAAACAAAACTAAAATCTGGAGAAGGGATGACTTTAACAAAATGAACTATTTTCATGATCAAACGCTGCTAAAAAGGAAAGTTTAGGAAGTAATATTACTTAACTGGTAACTTCAATTCAATTTTAGCTCCATAACCTAATTTAAGTCTTCAACAGACACGTCAGGTTTCAGTTGTTGTTGCCAATTAATGATCTGTGCAATGTAAATTAAAGAAATTTCGACTGGGTTTATTTCCTTTCTCTTAAACTCTGCGTGTTTGTGTTGTGTGTGTATGTGTCATACCCATACTGATAGATAGCGTCGAGCAGATGAACGGCATTACTGAAAAATAGCTAAATTTGAAGAATTAAACTTTGGTAGAGATGCAATATGAAAATAAATAGGCATAATGTTACTTGTTGCCGTGCCGTACTACATAATATTGTGCAACTATGCCTTATTGCGTCAACATTTTGTATAAATTTTGCAAATGCCACCTTAAAGCTGACATAACCTCTATGACATAGAGGCTGACATAACCTCTATGACTTGAAATCATCAATCGTCAGCAGTTTTCAACCTTAAGGAAGAGTATTATTGTTGTTTGAGACGAAGGTCTGTCTATTTCTCTACTACGAAAAAAGAAAAACACTTTTTTTAACATTCTGTACACATCTTTGTAATTGTCTTGGTCCTATGCAAAAGAAGAACCAAAACTGTGTGCATGAAGCTTCGGAAGTTTATCATGTGTTTTGAAATGAATATTTGTACATCTTTATGCGCTTCATCTCTCGATCACTTCTTGTAGTAATTTCGTTCACAATATGTCTTAATAAAGTTAGGGTTTCAAAGGCGGTTTTGGTCTAGGAAAGAAAAGAAAATTTGGCAGAAGTGTGGAAAAATCTGGGTCACCTAAGTCATAGGCCTTTGCTTTAGGTCTACGCAATCTATGATGAACGTTTCCGCTTCTTCTAAAGTAATTCGATGTAAAACTGGGTGTACGGAGTTCATCAGGATATATTATACATAAAATGTACAAGAATGCTCAAGTGATCAAGATTTCATCCATTTAAAGTGTACAAGAAGTGCACATTTTTACACTGTGGCGGCAGATCCTCCGAAGCAAAGTGAGTTTTCTCCATTCTTTCTATCCTTTCTTGTCGTAGTGTGTTTTTCTTACTACAGATTTTCAGTTGTATACATCTTCGTTTCCATCTTCTTTTCCCTATCAACGATACTTCTAATTATATCTTTAATATATAATTTCTATGTTAACAATGTCCTAGATGGTTTCGTTTCCTCTTTTCATAACGTATTGTTTTCACTACTCCCTAATTACGCCCCTTTTGTTACCCCGCTTATTTAATTCTTCTCCTCCAGGGCGACATTTAGAAAGCAGCCAATTTTATTTCTTTAATCTTTGTATATTTTCCGCTTCAACTGTAAAGGACACTATAATGCGTAGCAAAACATTAACCAATGGTCGTTCAATAAATAAGCTTCCCAATTTTTGTCCTGTCTAAAAAACAACCTGCAATAAATAGGTTAACGACAACCTGAGAAAATATACCTAAGAACATAAATACATTTTAATTGAAACTGTGTTATCGTGTTGGGAAATTTCGTTATGGTGTGTTGGCAACAATGAAAATATGCTTGTTAGCATCATCAGTCGTCATGAAAGTATACTGCATGTCCTATATTATATTCACTGCTTTCACATGTTTTCTTTTCCACAGCAAAAATCAAAAGTAATGTTAATATAGATCGCGAATTAACCGGTGTTCATTGGAAAGGCTGTATGTGCATTCAAATGATATGACGTTCGTATGTATGTTTCATGAAAAGGTGAGAAAACGTGCATAACGAACAGCGCAATGAAAGACAGAATTCCGTAACGCTATCGTTGCTATTTGTAGTATGTGGAAGCAGAGATGAAAGATGAAATACGTACACGTGTGTATCATGGGATTGAAATCCAACACTTATCCTTAGAAAAAATCATATACGACGATCGAAGATACGTCTTCAATCTAACTAGATATGGAAAAGTAATTACTCAGAGAAGAAGACACAGTAAAAACGGTTTCTTAAAATTATGAAAAGAGTTCTTATTTGTGCACCGAGAAACAATTTTGTTAGAAATTAGAAATCAGCATTCTCATTTATTGGACGACTAGAGTCTTGACACTGTATCCGGTTGGTTGCCATAGCAGCAACAGAGGTCTAATCTAAACAAATAGTAACTTTGATGGTAGAGAAAAGTAGAAAATCATAGAATGTGGAAGTAATGCCTATTTATTTATTTACTTATTTTTTTTAAGTATTGAATATTTTGGCGACGAGCGGAAACTAATTTAAAGAGGAGAAAATGCTGTGGAATCCAATCAGGTACTTTTGCTATTTTTTTGGTGGGTAGTTATTTTTTGTCTGTAATAGTGTTTTTTATGAAACATTTACAAATGTACTATTACCTTTACCATTACCTTTTCGAAATGTCGAGTTATAGTATTCTTT
>JAGDQP010003862.1:56850-69817 GCA_022664845.1 Lepisma saccharinum | reverse complement strand
TACCTTTACCATTACCTTTTCGAAATGTCGAGTTATAGTATCCTTTACCTTTAACATTACCTTTTCGAAATGTCGAATTATAGTATTCTTTACCTTTACCATTACCTTTTCGAAATGTCGAGTTATAGTATTCCTTTTATACCCTAACTTCAATATCAATTTGTGGCGTTGTACTTAGGGTACAAGGGTTTCGTTTTAGCACTAGTATATGTATCTTCTTGAGTGTCGCCTTAGCTAAAACCGAATTAGCAACTTCAGCTTAAGGTTCGTAGATGCAATCACCCCGTTCTATTTAATCAAGAACTCAGCAAGCAACGATGAATTATCCTCATAATTATACCAACGTATTCAAAATTGCACTCACTGACACTGCGTAAAATTTATTTACTTACGTACTTGGCTTTCTCCGCTTCCTTTTCTGGTTTTCGCTCTTTCGAGACAGAAAAAAAAAACGACACGTGTAATGATGACAGTCTGGGGACGAATTACACAACACAACCATAATGAATTGTTGATTATCGAAGCAACACAATAAACCTACTGCTAAACATCTGTTTGTTTAGACTGTAACATAGCGGGTTACCATAGCGACCTACGGATGTGGCATAGGACTTTAGTCGTCCATTGAAAATGAGAGTATGCCGATTGGGAAGTAACATCAATTGTGGAGGGGACACGTAAAAGCGAACATGTCCAAAATTTGCAAAAATGAGATACGATATGGAATGGTACTTAGAGGATAAGCGGAATTGGTGCGCAGATAAAAAAAGAAATCTTTTCTCCATCTTAAGAAACCGTTTCTTACTATGTAGAGAAGTAATATTCCAGTTGAAAAGTGTTTCTACGCTCATAAAGTGTGTTTATTAGTTTTGTAAAAATAAAGTGTGGAAACTTGTTTATGAAACGGCCCACGTATAACTGACACTTCGCTCAACTCTTTGTTCCACAGCTTACAGAAAAACATCGTTCTTCATAAATGTTTAACTGAATCGTTTGATGGATATTCCGATCCACAGAGAGCTTAATAATGTACATTTCTCTAATTCAGTACTCAAAGATCAGCTAAATGATTTAGTTAAAGTGAGGAATGCAATCAAGAACTACAGATTTCTTTTAAAGCTTTTTTTTTTCTCGGGCAATCATTTATTCAATAGGTTTCACTGACAGAGTTTGGTCAAAGTAAAGGAAACCAAAGACTTTTCAGCGAAAGGAAAATAAAGTGTGTAAATTTACTCTGCTCCGTGTCATTGGTAGACGGAAGAGCCCATTCGAAAGCCATTCGAGACGTCGGATTGCATTGACTCACACACACAAACACACATTGAGTGAGGAAGAGAGACAAAAGCGAAGGCTTTGCGGAAAACTTCATAGCCTCGTCTGAGTTTTGAACTCTATACCGCTAAGCGAAAGCGAGAAAGAAGGACCCTCCTTGAGAAGACAAAAGAGGAACCGCCTTGATCTGTGCGTGGCAGTATATCTCAAATTCCTTCAGTTCGTTGGGACTAATTACGCATTCCAAGCACAAACTAATCGACAAACACAAGCTTGAAAATGTTTTTGAAGGAAGGGGGCGCCGCTCGGAATAAGAGGATGCGCTCTCGGAGGCTCGTTGCTTCTACGAAACTTTCACAGGACAGATACTATAAACGATTAAGTAAATAGTTTTAGTTTGTGTATTTTCCAAACATATGTGACGTCATATCACATCTTTTATTCATGTGCTTGTACGTGCATGTTCGAGAAAGAGAGCGTACTCATTCTTCACGAACCAAAATTAGAAATGGTGATAACGTTACCGCTACCTCTTTCTATTTGAAACCTCTTTGGGTTTGACGATGTTATGGATTACATATAAATGTTCAATTATACTTCTTGAATTATAGGTTTGTAGATACTTCCCTACTTGTAAAGATTGAATTCGAAGCTCGATGTTCCGTTAGACTCACTTGAATGTCTTGTCCGTACAAGAACTGTGTTGTATATAAAGTAAAACCAAAAATAAACTCAAAATTTTGGGTTGTGTATAGTGCTGAAGAAAATTTTAGTATTTTTCACTATTAGGGCGGTGACTGATACCAATGTGTCATCGGCACTATTGCAACCGATAATGTTCTCAAAATAAGTTGTTTGTTATATCGTCGTCGCTAATTAAATAATAAAAATTTCTGAGATATTACTTCACACGAAATTCTCCGAGTCTGGGCTACCTTTAATTTCATAATAGAACACCTTCGCTTAATTTTATCGTTTATTCTCTTACCGTTTATTAGTAGGGCTGCCAATCAGCCGCAATTTCACCGGTAGGGCCGAAAATTTTGCCACGTTTCTGATTAAAAAACAGAGCTATTCCGTGTCGGACGAGGTTCGTACGGTAGGGGGCAGTGAAAAAAGTCAAAGTTGGATTTCTAATCTTGAAAATAAATTGAATTTATTCTTCCTGAATAAGACTGCAAAAGTTTTTTTTCTGAAAAATAAATTCTTTGAGTGCTACAAGAGATTCGAAATTTTCAAAATCGGAAATGTTGTGTTATTGTTACTTGTAGGCCTATAAATTTGTGTGTATTACTTTCTCAACGTGAAAATACGTTTGGGTTTACATTTAAAAAGTAACAATTAACTTTCCAACTGTCGGATTGAGCCAATTGAAAGAAATGTCGGATTAAGCCTCGTTTTATAGACAGAATGGAGTGCATCGCAGAGAGTATAATAGGTATGTGCCAAAGTTGCCTAAAGACCTTCAAATAAATTAAATTCCAATTCAAAATTCATAGAATATAAATATGCTTCCAACTCAATTTCCGATTGCGAATGAACTTCATGTGGTATGTTTCTGAGCTCCTCATATAGTTTAATTACATTTCGAAAGATCCATTCATATAAAAGAATTCCCAAAATAAGTTTAATTTCATGATTATAAGCTATCAAAGATTAATTAATTGGACAATTTTCAGGACTTTCAAATTACTCTGTAGTAATTTTCAAATGATAAGATGGTACCAGACAACATTAAATAAATTGCTTATGCTGAGGAAACAGAAAATATAAACAGTTTCTCCGAATAAAATGATTGCATACAAATGTAATCTTATAACGGATCATTGATTTATTAAATTGAATTGACAATTAGATATTTTTCCTTTCTATTTAACTTTTCTAGTTAATTCTAATTTCTTATGCAAGTATTAATTTTATTCATATGCAATAAAGATTTGAATATGATTCCTTTTAAATGAAAATAAACAAATCTTCTTCATCCATCATGAGAAACAAATGAAAACAATGGAATCAAAAATATTCTAATTCATTTCTTTCTCTACCGCCAGTATTCAAATTTGCAAATATCGTTCGTTTTCAATTTCCATTTGGCAACGTTGTATCGGATGTTTGCACGCGCGTTTGAAAACTCGTTTGTTTACTGTTGTCATAGCAGAGCATTTGTGAACAAGTAAACAAAGAGTAATTATGAAGCTTTTATTCATGGGAACTGGTTCCAATTTCAATCAATCAAAATGATTGCGAATCTCATGAAAGCTCAGTAAAAAAAAAATGTCTGATCTTCAAAGCAAAATGTAAAATGGGACGCACAGAATGGAAGTGGTATTTGTGTTCGGAAACGATAAGAATTATATTATACAACAACAACAACTACTACTACTACTACTGCTAATAATAATAATAATAATAATAATAATTATTATTATTATTATAATGGATAGTGCAATTGAAGTGTCCGGGAAACAGGTATCGTTTTCAAAATTTGTAAGAACGCAAAAACAATATCTACTTACTAAAAGTAGTATCTTCTTATCTGTATCTAAGCACTGATACCATCTATCTCACCACCACCGTTATTACAAAGAGTATCCGTCTAAATAAGTGATAGGAAAAGTATACAATTTGGCACTAAAGCAATAACGACAGTCGGAGCGTACCACCGAAATCGTGTAGTGCTAAGAGCTCTGGATACTTTAGCGTATACTCTGAGGTTTGACATCATGGAGTACTGAACCTGCCGACCACTGGTCTAAACCAAAACAAAAGTTTGTACATTGTCTGTCAATAACATTGGTGCTGATGTCGACACCGCTGATAATCCTTTGGAGGTAGATCAGGCGAGCATAGAGGGTAAGGAACTACTTAATATAACAATTCATGCATGGAGTTTATTTCATGCCTTTTGTAAGACGTAAGGGCGGGCGCCATCGTACACTATTTAACTTTGAAATATGGAATCAGCGCAGAGACAAATGAATTTATCTCATACGCTACATGTAATCTAGTTCTAGGCTCTGTAGTTGAAAGCAATGGTGCTACACTACAATTAAGATTATCGGTGGAAAGAGATGGAAAGTACATATCTGTTGTATTACACAGTCCTAACAAGTGATCTTGCAACTTTCCAAAGTCCTTATTATTTGACATATGAAGGAAGATAAGGTGGAAAGCTTGGGAAGCACCGTTTTTGAAATGCAGCGATATAGGCACTCAGCTTTCTTCTGATTTTGTTGGTTCAGGATTTACTGTTTCTATTGAAACATGTAATTCATTTAGCTTATTAAATATTTTTGCCATGTATGAAAGTCACAAATATCAAGGACCATTCGCAAATCTTCCTTTGTACTGACGCGATTGAATCGCCGAGACACTATGACATCTAAAAATAAAGAATACGAAGTGAGAGACTTCGTGAATCAGGAAAACAGGTTCTGCCATTCGTGGTGTAGAGTAGAAAGGTGAGCTTGTGGTCAAGCAAAAATGTTTAGTCAACTATTTATTACTCTCTAAATTGTTGGTTTAATTCATCTTCTTATTCAGTATTAACAGTTTTCATTCACTCGTACAATATATATTGGCATTACTGGTTGATCAAGAGGCTCTCCAGTGCGCCGCAAACGCATTATGTGAGAATCACTGACGTAACTTCTAGGGAAGGAATCTAGGACGTGGAATCTGAATCACGAATCGGATTTGGATCCATCAAAAATTAGGGTTCTTCAACCACCACTTAGCCCTTCTTGTAACACATGTTGTCGCCCGAACGGAGCTACATTACAGGATTTCGTCACCAATGCTGGCAACAATACTTCTGTGCATTTCATATTACTGTAGCAGAATCAGTTTGCTTTACACGTTAAACAATCTTTGACCTCTCAACACTGGAGGGCATCGTCTTAAGACAAACTAATCACTTTTGATGACGCAGTGATAATTATTGCTTTAAATTCATTACATTATTGATGCAACGTTCAGAGTGATGAATGAATTAATACATTTTAAACCTTTATATTTTGAGTCAGTGTGAGTGTATTACTTTTCTTAATGTTCCTGAAGATAATAAGCTTTAATATTAGTATTAACACAATACGTACACTGTAAAAACATTGGAACTTTCCTGGAAAATTTCACGCACCAGTGACACATCCAGAGAGGGAGCGCAGGTGGTGCGTGCCCCCACCTTAATAAAAAAAATCTTTTAATTTTTATAGCATTATATCAACAATTTACATGCGAGAAAACTTCGATTTGTTTTCAGAAAAAATAATTTGTCTAGAAATATCAACTTTTGAGGGGTCATATTCAATGATAAAACTTAGCAATAATCAGGGAAGTGTGATAAATTTAAAAAATTTCATTTAGCAGGAAAATATCGAAAAGGTATGGTCTATTCTTCAGACGTGCGTTCCCTCACGAAAATCATAGATCCGCCTCTGTCAGGTACGTGACTGCGAGAAACGTTACTAACGAATATCAAAAACCTGTCATTTTTTGTCTTTACCTATCCATCCATCCATATATCTATCTGTTTATATAACATTGCACTACGTGACCAAAATGTATTGATTATTTATTCTTAAAATTATAAAATTAAATACGTGTAATGCTCGTAGTCATTTAGAACATATTTTCTTTTACTTACAGTCAGTAAAACGTTTTGTCTCTTGCGTGCAATCATTTCCTCTACTTACCTACAAGAAAGATAAAAGAGTGTTAGTGAATTTATTAATAACACACAAACTTTAATATATATATAAGTATAAAGAGAGATTAAAATATAATTAAAAACATTGGGTGAAGGTTAAAAACTTCTAACAGAGTTTCTTCTTTCATTATGAGCTTGTTAACTATAAGGATAGTCAACATTGAAAATGGCTCTTATGTCCAAGTCGGGCGAATTATTTTTTTCAAGTTACTTCAAGTTTCAATGTTTCCTCTTGGTCGATTAAGCAAGGTTACAGTTGGATCAGGCGTCAAATTTTCGAATTAAGGCAGGTAAAATGGCATTCCACAAGAAATGCGCTTTAAATACACTTGGAAAAAGACCTGATGTTTACTGCGAATTTTCATGAAATCGATTCCAACTAAAAATAAACATATCTGTGTAATCGTAAGCAGAGATTACACACGGTTTCCACTGTAACTAACCTCGTCTAGTACAAGGACAAGTAGTGAATGCGTCTTTTATATATTATTCGGCCCAAATCAGGTTTTTTCCAAGTGTATTTAAAGCGCATTTCTTGTGGAACGCCATTTTACCTGCTTTAGTTCGAACATTTGACGCCTAATCCAACTGAAACCTTGCTTAATCGACTCTGGAGGGTCGATTTCATGAAGATGCGCAGTTAAAATCAGGTTTTTTCCAACCGGTTTTCTTAACGTTCAATCAACCATGTGCTATTGAGGTTTGTAGGATATTTTAAAACATAGCCATGTATTGTAGCCTAGTGTCTCACGAGTATTGATAGAAAGTGGGCATTTTTCTGGAAAGTAGGAAATAAATATTAGGTTCGCCCGGTTTTCCTGTCCTACAATTGGCAACATTTTTTTTTAAATATATATTTTTCTTCTATTTGTATTATCTTTAAGCTTCAGAAAATTAAAATTCTTTTGGAAACAACTACACTTAGTAAAAATAAGTAAAATATCAACCACAAGTTAAAATATATTTATAAAACATGAATCTATTTCACCATTTGCGCTGCTGTACATGCTCTGAATAAATTAATTGAAAAACGATACTGTATAGTTGGATGGTCACATGGCGAAACGGACTAACTACATTTTGAATTGTCTACAATACTAAATGAATTTAGTCACAGTTGTAAGAAAACAACAATGTCTGACCTATTTTTACAATAATTGAGGCCTTTGAACCTTAGGCTAATGACGTACGTGATTTGGAATGACAGAAACACCAATTCTCAGCAAAAATACAACACAGCACAACTTTATTTAAAAATTGGCTTAGAACGTTTTAACATGTGGCTCTCCAGTTTTCAACAGGGGTTGTGTACTGAAATTTGAATAATGAATCAAGACAAAAATAAACTTAGTTCTCGCACTGAAATTGTTCTTTCCAAGTGATTTCTGTTATTAAATATAATAGACTACAATATTTCGTTATTGCAAATTTTACTGTGAATATTCCCAGGGAATTTTCCAAAATCGCTCCTGCTCATTGCTAACCCTTTCCTGTAACATATTAGAATTTTGATACTCATGTTAAAAAGATAAAATATTGTTTGCTTATATTGAGACAAAACACAGTTTTTGTATACGGAAAAGTTGATTACACTAACAAATATTTTTGATAAAGTATGAATACTCTATGTGCAAAGAAATAAATTAAAATATAAGATGACAAAACACTGGGCAATATAGGTTTCAAGGTTTACTGTTTTTACCTCTTTTTCCTATCAAGGTCTTATTCAGAAATCCACGTTTTTTTTCTGTCAGAAAGCTTGTAAACCACTTAATGAGCATCCCGTGATGATAATTAATGAATTGTGGTTAAAATAATTTATAATAAATGTGCAGTAAACTGAAATATAAGTATTTGCTTAAAATTTCCAGTATTCCCTTAGCAAAATATACAATGTTTAAAATGTTGGGAGTTGTTCCTTTATGTTTCCAGTAATGTTTTATATTAAGGTGAATGGGGATTGCGATTGACAAACAGAAAAAGAGATTCAAACATGGCGTAAGTCATAGGAGTAACTTTATTTATGTTTTCGGGGCTCGGGCAACGATCTCTGACCATCCATACTGTTTTGATCTAGTTCTTTCTTATCAGTGGCAGTTTAATCCAGTCAGTAAGACACTGAACATTTAACTGAGCAACCAGTACTCACATCTCGCTTCAGGTTTCTAATTTTTCCTTTTCCTTAAAACTGAAAAATATTGCTGAGAACTAAAAAGTGGTTGTCTTTTATTAGCCAAATTACTGGAAATTTCCTGGTTTTCTTTTTTCAGGAATTTTTCAGAAAATTTTTAACAGTGTATACTTTGGAATATCTAAGTATGTGATAGAGATATCATACTCTGGAATTATGAACATAGCAAGAGTAAAGCTTCATATAAACCGTACAAATATAATAAATACTTAATGGATCGAGAACCTTCTAGAATGTTATTTAATGTTAGCCTTCTCGATAAGCTAAGAATCATAGTACGTGTACGAACTGAGCATATTAAGGCCACTTTGTAATGCAAACAATATTTATTATTAATAATAATGAAGTAACAACAAACAGAATAATAACAGTACTTCCAAAATGGCCTCTATAGCCACTCAAAACTTTACGCCGTCTCGTCAGTACTTTACCGGTTACCCTATTTGTCAATGAAATAATAGAGAAGGTAGCAGCAGCCCCTGTCCTGTTGCCATCCCGAAATTCACATAGGGAAATTGGGAAAAGTCCTATAAAACTTCAGTCAGGGTGACCGGAAAGAGGATTCCACAACTCTTTCGTATGTCTTCTCCCACATTAACCAAGAAAGATCTTCAATGTACATGAAAAGTGAAATATTGAAATATATATGTATCGAGTTACGGCATTGCAAGATGAGCACACCAACACTAATTTATTAGTCACTTTACATATACTATATATATATATATATATATATATATATATATATATATATATATATGTATGTATGTACTGTATGTGTGTGTGTTGATAGCTAATTGCAATTGCACACGCTATTAAAAATAACCAATGCAATGTCGAATATTCAATTTGATAACTGCGGAACCCACTACGTAATTAATGTAGATTGATTTGCAATACACGAAAACCACTTAGCATAATTATGTCATCGCAAGGGATAATGAATGACAATTCGTGAAATTGTTCCACATTATCAATGTGAAATATCTAACCAATTGGTACTACATTAGCAAATTACCATCTGATACGTGTGTGTTATAAGAGATCGCATCAGTTTTAGTGAAATGATATTTTAATACTTCATGACAATTAAACTTTCTTGTCAAATAATGGAAATAATTGGAAGGTATTTATATTTCATTTGAATATTGATTTATTTAAATTTTAGAAATACAACTCTGTTTTATGTATCTAAAATTAGTCCAATCAATGATAATATTTGCTTCCATACCTGAAAAATATGATGAAAAGTGACAAGAATAAATTGGGGTAATAAAAAATGTGTGCACAAATCGATTAAGTCATATATTAATTATATCATTGATTTTTTGTTATTACAAATGAACTTCTGCTGCGCCAAGACATGAAAGCTTTCGCCTTTAAAATAATCCCCCGTTGGACGATTGGTTACTACACTCATTTTTTGTGTACGTGTTCCCGGTTCGAATCCTGAAAATAGTTCATCGAACGTAGTATTTCGGAAATATTTATGTAACTTCTAGCGTCACGTGACGTACACATACCTTTAAGAAAAATAAAAACTTCACGGCCTGATGATTGAAACACAATTTGTTATTAAACTCGCACATTTTCTATTTGAGGAAGATATAAACGAGACAAAAAGGCGGCATAGCGATGGGAAATTTTCTTTCGCTCTTCCTAGTTAATTTAGTACCATACTTGAATATTTGGAAAGCAAATAATCCCAGACAAGAGAGTGAAAACGATCAGAACTTTTAGACGACATGTTAATTATATATGACGAAGAAAAAGATTTCGAAGGATTGCTGCAACTATTGAATTCTATACAAAAGTTTGCAGTAGAAAAGAAGAACAAGATAAAGAAACAAAAATTAAAGCAAATGGTTATACAAAAGGGATATAATAAACAAATAATCAGGAAGGAGCTCGAAAATATGAAAAGACAAAAAAGCAAGATAAGAAAAGAAAAAAAAAACAAGAAAGAGGAAAACAGACGGGTGTCACTTCCGAATACCGAAAGTTACGAATAACATTAGAAGCATGCTCCAGGAATATAAAATTCAAGTATCAACAAGAAATTAGGGGACTCACTGTCTGGGTTCAAAAAGTAATTTACAAATCCATTGCTTTAATTCAGTAATTTACGAAATCAAATGTAGGAATTTACGTAATTTACACAAAAAAACGTATATAGGCGAAACCAAAAGATACATATTAAAAATAAATAAATGATATCAGAAATTGCTACATATAAATAACTGATGAAGTTCATCATTCTTAGAGGACCAAAGAACCAAGCAGAAAGATTGATTTAAGAAGGATATTGCAGATGCTTCAATGCTTCATATCCGAATAATGTTAATGAAAATGAATGTGGAAGTATGAACCAAGATGGAAAAACGTAATAAATATGTATAGAATTAGAGCGAAAAGCAAAAAAAAAAAAAAAAAAAAAAAGTTCTCAACAAATAAATAAATATGGTCTAATAACAATAAGAATTCGAATATTAAAAAACAAAACAAAAAAACGATAAAATATAAATGATTTCGTTAACATTACCCTTGATAAAGGCTACAGACGTAGTCGAAACGTTATGTTGTGAATTTAATATATGTATTTCATACGTGAGTTTAATAATAAATTGCGTAAAATCATCGGACAATGAAGTTTAGATTTCTGTTAAAGGTAGTATTTTGGAGTCTACTTTATCAAGAACTGTAGGTCCTGTAATTTGAAGCCCACAATCTCGTTCAGGAAGTTATTCATTGAAGCAGTAACTGGCCTGAGCTAAAGATACCAAAAGGCTATAAATAAAATCAGTAGTTCTTGCCTTTCGTATGAGTCATTTCGGATTGTACAGACTGTGGAAGCATGTGAATATTTCGTCTGCAATTGTGGGGCTTTGAATGTTCCTCAAATGAATATATATTTTTTTTTTAATTGGGAAGGTACGGTTTTGAACATTTATCTAGGCGTGATCGCGATATTGGCCTTGCGAATGTGAGAAAAAAACAGGAAAATCTATCAGAATAAATGATATCATGAGTCAAAACTAGTGCTGATCCAGAAGTCCTGATGTAAGACACTATATAATAGGAATTGGGTCTAATCACCAGTATTATCTGGAAAAATCCCTGTAGTATAGTGACAAAAGTCATTTGAATTCTCCAGAGACAGGGAGGGGGGGGGGAGGAGAGAAATATCTCTGAAAGACTCACTTGGAACGGTCATTTCAATCAAAAAATGTAAAACGAAAATCGTCTGTATGTATATATACTACCAACTGAAAGTGAAATTTGGAATCTTCGCCAAAAAATTGTTTCATTCAAAGGTTGGCGACTAACGCTAATTCAACTTCGAATTATTCAGACGCTGGCTGCAACGAACTAGATTTTCGAGAATTTTTCTCAGTAGCATCTATAAAATACCTATATTGAAAGAGGATTTTCTTTGGGAGCTATGCTAGTTTTATTATTGTTATTATTAATCTCATTAGGTTATATGATCAGATTAGTTAGTGTCTGACGAGGTTAACTTATATGTAATTATTAAATTGTTATTCAATATCTACGCTCAGTTCGTAATATAATACTCAATTGTATTATAATCTAATTAATCCACATATAGTAAACATAATGAATCCGTTTATATCACAACAGAAGATCACTAACATGTCGTAAACATAACAAATCAAAATATTCTAAATAGATTTGTTATATTCTATTAAAGGATATGTTTTCCTTCATCAAGATGGCTTTTATCAACATAAAAGTTATTTACATCTCTTGAAATCCACATAATTACGCTATTGCTATGTTTATTTATTCGTTCTACTCATCAATCCGTAAATCAATACAACGAAGTATATTAAACAAACGAATAATTATCTGGCGTCATATCGCCTAACGTCAAGTCTTCCCAAATTATTAATTTACATCTCTGACAGCTGGAATCTTTCGGATATTACTATCTTCTTGATCTTTCTTGCCTTGAGATCATTTGTAGACATCATCCCATAGACTTGTAACGAGTTGAATTAAAACTTTTATATCGAAAGTCGCATACATTGTTTTTTTTAGGAGCAATAAAATATTTGGTTTTTCGTTGTTCCAACAATACATTCATATTCATTACGCGATTGAATTCTTAAACCCTTTTTGATGTCTCTATCTTCAAAAACCTTTTACGCTTCACCTCCTCCCATGCAGTATCGCAAATTGATGGAAAGTGGTGAAATAACTCAATGCTTCGTTATCTCCTGTGAAAAGCACAAGGTGTTCATGTGTGTTTCCTAGCTCGTTTTTTGAGGCACCAGATGGCCTGAGAGCAAAGTTTGACATGTGGGGACATAGAGACTATGATTCATGGCTGGCTGAAAAACCATTTGTCTCTCTTCACTTGTCTCTATCTCTCTCACTTCTGCGTACTCGTACCCAATTTTATCTCCAATTCTTTTTGATATTTTCACCACCCGCACAGCTCTTGAAAAGCGCAGCGTTAGCAGGTCCTGAACAAGCGGAATTTGTCATTTGATATATGATTACAATTACACAGGTTATCACCAGTGTTTCATACTTCATTCCCCAACCTTTCAATGAAACAATTTTTTGGCGAGGTTTCCAAATTTTACTTTCAATTAGTAGTATATATACATACAGACGATTTCAACATTTCATAATTACAATGAAATTATTATCGTTCTACATTTTTTTGTCGGAAATTTGATTCAAAAGACCGTTCAAAGTTAGTCTTTCAGAGATATTTCTCTCTCTCTCTCTCTCTCTCTCTCTCTCTCTCTCTCTCTCTCTCTCTC
>JAGDQP010003862.1:32317-56840 GCA_022664845.1 Lepisma saccharinum | reverse complement strand
CTCTCTCTCTCTCTCTCTCTCTCTCTCTCTCTCTCTCTCTCTCTCTCCCTCTCTGGAGAATTCGAAATACTAATTCGTTTAATTATGCAAAATGGCAGAAGACTAACTGCTTCAATAAAGTCCTTTGTGAGATTTATTAATTTTTATATAAGATGTTTAAACGGTACAATAAAAGAAATTATTAAGCTACCTAATTATCTCATATAATGCACTCAATCGTATAAAGTAATGTAATAATTGAAAACATAATCCAGAACACACGTTGATTTAACGTTGATAACACCGTTGACTGTCTGCCTCTTCAACGTTAGATCAACGAATAACCGTTTAAATAATATGTTGATAACACCGTTGAGTTTCTGCCTCTTCAACGTTGTATTTAAAGTTAAATAAACGGTTAACCTCTTAAATAACATGTTGATAACAAAATTAAATATATACCTGTTCAACGTTATATTGAAAGTTATATCAGCGATTAAAAGTTTACATAACACGTAATCTTTCAGTATGCCGTTTGAAGAGGCGCGCATATTTTACGATGTCATGAACGTGAAATCAACGCTTTCTTGTCATGGAATATCAAACGAAAGATCAATATTATGCATTCGAATATAGCAACAAACTTTATGATTTTTTTTTTTCGTGATTCGAATCACCTATTTCTGTGTATTATTTGTATTTTTCATTTCTCATATTAGCGCAAAACATAAGATTAATCTAAATTTTTTAAAAAATAACATAAAATACAGTATCTTACCAAACAGCAGATTGAAAATATGAAACTGGTGTTCTAAATGATATTTTGGTGATCTCTTCTAACAGACTTGACATTTCATTACAACCAAAGTCCTCATAAATAAATAAAGTTAAAATTAGAAGAAAATGTAGTTAATTTTTTTCATTTTTATAAATGTATAAAATTAAAAGTATACGTTAATGTTGACAACGTAACCTAGAAGACGCAGCTGAGTTGGGCGATAGCTAACTCCATAATTTACAAATGTGATAAGAAAGATAAAGTGACAAACATCTTTGTGAAAGGTTACCTAGTAGTGTCTTTAAATTAAGTGCTATCTGAACTTGGTCCTGAACTGTACCTGTACTGTAAAGACTTGGTAACTAAAACTTTAAAACGTCAATAATTTTCAAATCATTCAGGAGGAAGCATATATAACAAAAAAAAAAATATACTTTTCATCTTATGTCAAAATAATATTATCTCCGACAAATAAGAGAAAATAAAACATTGAAACTTCCTGGGACAAATAAGAAGTTACTTGATCACAAAATGTATCGCTAGAAGTATTGTACTTGTGTTTCTTACATTTTTTTCAGGATAAACTTCAAATTTTGCCGATTTGTTTTGCACTACAATCGCAAAGCTTCTTTTACTTTCTCTTCAGGAGCACTCACACCCCCAGTCACGAGCGAAAGATTACCTGGTGTGCCGATACGCTTGGTGTGCTTCGAAACTTTGGAATGAAAGAGGCATCTTCAGCAAAGTCAATGAGGTTTACTTTCCAGAGGATCTTTTTAAAACACCGTGTTCTTCTACAAAATCTTCATTTATTTGTGGATGCTTCTACGTCAATTATCATTCTAGTTCCTGTGTATAAATAATTATGTGACAGCATTGATTATGCACATTGTTCTGGTGTTTTCTTTCACTGGTAATTTCAATTAAAACATTTTACATCTTTCTCTGTACACAATTTTTCGTTACAAGCGAAATGATTTTACAAAGTAGGCAAATTTCGTGAATAACCTTTTTCCACACAAATTTGTTAACACTTCAACATGATAGTCCTTGTATTAACAAAATGTTTTACAGTTATATTTTTCTTCGTTTTCATCCTACAAGGCATGAAATACTAATCCGTGTAAAAGAAAAAGATTGATAAAAATTATGCACCCGACGATACTTGAACGTGCAATCTCTCGCTCGTAAGCCGACCACTCTGCCGTTTTATCTAATCGGACCGATGAAAGCCAAGAACATTTTACGGCATAAGAGATGTGTTAGCGTGTTACGTAAACTTTCACGCATACTCACAACTGGCTGAATAATGTGTTCTAGTATTTTCTTATATTAATACCTGAAGTGTGCACTACTACCGCACGAAGTTTGGTCCCAAACTAAAAGTCCCAGACAGTGGGTTCTCCTTGTTAGCAGAAAAATATTGAAAATATCCCCGGTCTATACCTCACAAAAATCCTGGATCCGTTACTGGTCACAGCTGTAACGAAACAAAGATGTTCGGCCTGTTTTTAAAATCATTGAGGACTTTAGAGCTTAGGCTAATAAAAGCTACTGACTTACGTGATTTGGAATGATAGAAATACTAATTCTTAACAAAAATATAACACACCTCAACTTTATTTAGAAATAAATAGTCCGTTTGGGTATGTGGCCATCCAATTATCATATTTTATCATTGTCTCGTTACAGTTTCCTATGAGGTAAAGAGTATGGCACAGCAACGTATACGAGCAGTCTCGAGTCTAAATGTGATGTGTATGTCCGTAAATGTTTTGAGTTTTCATTATATGTTATACATATTTTCCTTTCTTTTAGAAAAGAAAACAAATATATTGAAAGAGAACATTTCCGCCGCCCCGCAAATCAACAATAAGGTCTAGATTACACTAGGATGCTAGACCGAAACAACTTCTTAAAGAAAACAAGAGGAACGAGAGAAGATTCTCGGAGTGCTGGAAAACTCTTAGGGGTAGCCTGCCCAAGTTAAGGAAGAGCAAAGTAGTTCGCGCGGCGTTCAAGAAGCGCACAACTAAAATTATACTAAAAATGGAGAGAGGCAGGGTTTAATAGAGGGGCCCCAAAATATTAAAAATTAATAGCGACTTCTCACTGCACTATTAATGCGAAAATAAAATAATAACAAATAAAAAACCAAAAAGCTCCAGAGTTGTCCAATAAAGACTGAACAGACACAAAACATCTGTATACATTTACATTTAAATATTATTTTCTTTTATCTAATTAGTATGTTAAGCTGGCACACTTCGATGTTCAACACGTCCTGAGACACAGATGTCAAAAGAGCTTAAATAAATTCAATTCAATTCAATTCGATGTTCAACAGGCTGTAAAGCAGGTGTACCAGAAAGTTCACTATTAGGCCCAATACTGTCCACCTAATAAGGCACACCAAAACGACCTACTCGAAGTAACTACATATTACGTTTTAGTTACCTACAAACAATTTGTATTTAAATCAGCCGTGCAGTTACTTTAAGAAGTAATTCGTTGAAATAGTCTCCGGAACTTCAAAGGGGCTTATAAATAAAGCAACCCTGGGTATCGAAACAAATATAGCCCCAAATGTAGGTTAAGTAAAACAAGAGGAAACAAGAGCAAAGGTCAGAGAGAAAGGAAATAGCTCAGCGTATTTGCAACTGAGCATGTCTATGCTTATAAGGCTATAATGTATGTGTGCGTCCATTTTTAAACAAGTACGCACATATGAGGTTGAACATCTACACCTGTATTATTTTGTTTACCCCTTTTCCCTCTTATCACTTACAAAATATACACACATAGAGTTCAAAAACAAATGATAGAATCTACCAACGAGTAAATGTATGAATGTGTCAGAATGTTTAGCACGTGGGAGAATTTTTATTTACTTACCACTAACGTGCTAAAAGTAAAGCGGTTAAATTTTATACAAACAGTCACCAAATTGCATAGTTGAAAATGCCATTACAGTTTTTAACCCGTAGGAAAAGAAAGCCGCTTCTGAGGGAGGAAAAAAGTAAACATCAAATGCTCCAGTAGACCAGATATTCACTTCCAAGCTAAGTAAATAAAGACGCCTGTGTGAGTTTTCTTCATTCCTACTGCTTGTGGTTTTATTAGGTAAATACTTAAGCACTTACAACGTTAGAGAAAAAAATGGGTACCTTTTTCTGAATATACAGGTCTGTTTGTCTAACCAAGCAGATTTTTCTCCACACCATTCCAGAGAGAAAACAATTCTTGTATTTTCCTCACTTCACAATTTAATTTATTTTCCTAGGGATGTCTTTATCTCTCCTATTCTCCGCTAACCAGACAGTCGTGTGGTCTGAGGCGTTAGGCCAGCGACTCAAAGGTAGCTGGTTCGAATCCTGCCAGGGGGCATGGATGTTTGTGGATTTTAACTTGCAGTATCCTCACAATATAATCGTGACGAGCCGAAGTCAAAAGTTACTAGAATGGTAGATACAAAATAAAGTTTATCAAAGTTTAAGCCCTATTCTTTTAGATTTATTCGAAAGGCATCAACGCACACTTTTTTTTTGTCCGAATGGTGAGCTTGGTGCAGTACTATTTGTAAGTGAAATTGCAAGGAGGCTATGCTTGTGGAGGCATCTTCTTTCAGTTCTTAAGTCTTGCACCGGTGCAACACGATCAAATTAAAAGATTAAAAAATTATGCTTAGAACTAATCAGTACTCTTAAAATTGTATTTATTATAAAGGCTGTTTGAAGTTGGCTCAAGACTATGTCTGCTAAGTATCTAGTAATAAACGTATGAGAACAGCGAGGTATGTACATGTTCTGTATTCCCTCATAAGTCTTTTGTGGTCGAGTTTCATTCAATTAACGCATGCGTAGTACTTGCATGGTAGCAGTTACTGTGTCTATGGCTATGTGAGCTGGGGTGTGGCATCGACTGTTGTGACACACTTGAAACGGGTTTAGATTGTGTGAGCTCAGTACGGGGAAGAAACGATGCCGTGGAAAAGGTGTAAGAACGGTGTCAGTTTGGTGAAGGACGACACAAGGGTTCCTCCTCTTTCAAAAAGAAACAATGTAAAGAACAACCCTCTGTTGGTAAAACACTAACAAATTTCTTCAGAGACATGAACGGTGTTATTCATGTGGACTCCTTGGAGAAATGGAAAAGAATAATTATCGCCGAGTACTACTTGACGCTGTTGAAAACTCCGTACGAGAACTCATTCGTAAGGAAAGATCAGAAAATTAGTAACAAAAAGTCATTCGTCTTCATGACAACGCGCGGCCTCATGGAGCCAACGTGACAACAACATCTCTGACCCAAACGATCTGGAAATATTTCCTTCACTCCCCTCTCGACCTACACTGTTTTGGTCGCCTTAAAGAGCACTTAGAAGAGACTGAATTCAACACAAACAGGCAACTCCAGAAATAAATCCTGGACTTGCTACGACATCTACACACTTTTTCTGAGTGAAAGGAACTAGGCGTTTCCCCCTACGATGGTAGCAGTGGTATTAGTACCTAGATCCTACATTTTAATTTTATATGTAGAGATAAAGTCTCAATCAATATTGAACAACCCTCGTACAAGAACAGTGATAGACAAACAATGAATTTACTATCAATCAAAAAGCTTATATCAAATACACATTTGACAAGAGGTTACATACATTTTTCTTTTAAGTTTCCTTTCATCAGCTGGAAGGCCAAATTCTATACAGACATGCGGTAGTTCTTACAACTTAGTACGCTAATCATAACTGAGATTCTCCTGAACTTATGAATTCCTGCATAACGAACTGGTAACTTTGTTTCTTACAAGTAACATTATTTCAAGTGGACCCTCAGATCTAGAAGAGATATACATATTTAAAATCAGCATTAAAAAATGAGTATATGTGTACAATATTAGGTGCCATTGGCCAGTGGTTGAAGATACAATACAATAATATACAATAACAAGAAACTGTTGATACAATAGTCAGATTCTTCTCTGTAGAGAGTTATATAAAAGTGTTGAAATAGCATTATATTTTTAAATTGCTGAAAGATATGGAAAGCAAATACACAGTAATGGGTACTGGGTGGAAGGTGCTTCCTTGTGCAGGATATATTCTTCATAGCCGCCGTCTTGAAGTCCGCCATATTGAATCTCGATTGATTTTCTTAAATGGGAAGGGGGTCCTGTAATATGTCATTCTGGGCTAGAATTTTCGAGAAATACGTTTCTGAAGTCAGTTTTGCCATAAATGTAATATTGTGAGAGAAAAGAGCAAGTGACGCTAGCATGGGGTAATAATACAATAGCCTAGAAACACACATTTCTTCTCGAAATAACGAGGAAAATAAAACAAAATGCATAGAAATTGTTCCTGAGTATAGTTCCCTATCGACATGTATTTGTAGGCATTTGGGTTTCATTTCCGTCGTTATTTCAAAGCAAAATAGGTGTTCCCAGGCTATTGTATCATTACCCCAAGATAGCGTCACATACTCTTATCTCTCACATTATTACATTTACAGCAAAATTGACTTTAGAAACGTATTTCTTGAAAATTCTAGCCCAGAATGACACTACCCCTTTCCCATTTAAGAAACTCAATTTATATTCAAGATGGCGGCCATGAAGAATATACCCTCCGTAAGGTATCGCCTTCCACCCAGTACCCATTACTATGTATTTGCTTTTCATTTGTTTCAACAATTTAAATATATAATGGTATGTCAACACTTTTATATCACTCTCCACAGACAAGAATCGAACTATTGTATCATCAGTTTCTCTTCAACAACTGGCCAATGGCACCTAATATTTTACACACAAACTCAGTTTTTTATGCTGATTTTAAATATGTATATATCTACTAGATATGAGAGTCTACTTGAAATAGTGTTCCTTGTTAGAACGCACATGACCGCAAAAATTTTAAAAGCCATGTCAGGTGTTCCGCATGGCTCGAAATTACGTTCTTGTATGTTCCTTGCGAGCATAGCATGAGCAGTTCTGTGATAATGTTTTTATTTATCATGTTTCTAATAAACCAATAAGCAACAATTTTTATGATGTTTCTGTTTTCCATATTTCTAATAAACCAATACTAACAATGTTTGGGAGCATCTTATTACCACGTTTCCAAATACTTTGTTTGATTGCGATCTAAAAAAAATGAATGCTAAAGACCAAAGATCGACACAGGTTAGCTATCAGGTTCTCGTCAAATTGAGAAGAAAAATTATTGAGATTATTCCAGTAGCACCGCAGTAGCCGACGCTGATTAATGAAGTACTCGAATACTTTAATGGCGTGAATTCCTATTTTGTTTCTTAAGTTAAATAAAAGCATTTTTGTTGTGAACTTCATGATTTGTACTTTGAATAAGCGACTGTAGGAAAGTTTTCTCCGGTTAGTGAAACTTTAACGTTTAATTTTTTAATTTAACTCAACGAAACCTAGTCCGCACAACTGTATAATTTTATGCTGCAGATATTTTGTTATCTACCCTAACAATGCAGTTGTATAAATCTACTTGGTCTAACTAAAAGGTCGCAGAAGCTCTGTTTGGCATCCTTGATCTGTAGGCAAAGGAAACGAAGTATTTTCGTTAGATACTTTCTGGAAACAAAAGACAATGCTGTCACAATAGGTTTCCTGTTTGTTAAATAAAGCTAAGTCTCTTTAGGAAGTTCCTTTACAAAGGGCAGTGTTTGTTTATGGCAATGCCATTTTGTCTTCACTGAGAAAGATAGAGGGAGAGAGAGTGGAAGAGAAGAAGTAGAAGAAAGATATCTGGAACAGAAGAGTGTGGGATGAGCAAAATGGAGATCATTTTGAAAGATCTTTGGATAAATTCCAATCCGTTGAAGAATCTTCTTGGCTTCTCAGTAACGAGAAACACTTCTATATAGAGTTGGATGATAGTTGAAAAAAAAATATCTCCTTCTTACAAACTCTAGTTTTGAGTGTAAGACAAGAAGTGAAATACTGTATGTAATATACGTATTGTTTATTGATATTTATATCTATCCAAGTTGAGGCAATCAGTCTATGAGCTCTGCTATCACAAACTGTAGGTAATTCTTTCAACCTGTTAAAAATAAGTAGAATTTCAATATTCGATTGTCATATTTTCATTAATTACGAGTATACTTTTAGTATAATTCATGAAATAAAATATAATGCATGCTTCCGGTTCAATCAACCAATTTCTTGAATTTCTTAAAGATTTCCTAAGCGTTTTAAGTGTAGATCTGGAATTTGAAAAGGGGGTTAAAAGTGACTAATATCCAAAAATTGACTCTATCTAAATTTTGAATTTAAATTTATTTTAACGCCTTTAGGCAACTATGGCTCAGGCCACTTTCTATTTAAAATTTCAAAGTTGAATTACCCTCGGAATTACTTTGTATACGTCACTGGTTTTACGAATGCCAAATTCAATTCTACCTATCCTCTATTATAAATATTTCAATGACCTATATCCAATAGCTTTCGAGTTATTAGCGGACGTTGACGTAATATTGACTCCAGCAAAATTCACTAGCCTAATGTTAAGCCTTGAAAATTTCACAAAATATTTAATCTAAAAGCTGTTATTAAAAAAAAATACGTGTTAATGGATATTTATTTGAATTTTAAAGTTAATTCTTGGCAGAAGTATTTCTTGCTTCAACCGCTTTTCCAAGATCCTTCTTTCAATTCTGTGCATGCACTTAAACTCTACATTCAAAACTCTACCTGAAATACATTTTGAGTTACAGACCTACTACAGACTTACAAAATCATGTTGTAGAGTATAGTGGTAAAAATGGTCTGAATTTCACTTTTGGCATGCAACATGTTAAACGGTTAGTCTAGGTAATATACCAATATTATTGAGTGCGGTTTCTGAATAAAACCGTAGAAACACCATAACGTTCACTTCACTTATCCAGTCTTTGAGCTATATAGGTTCGTAAATCAGGAAGATGTATGTAGCTAGGTATTATTAGAACTTGGTAATGTTTATTTCTTTACGCTGTTCCAACTTTCCACTTTTCATGTGTTATTCAATTCACATATATAGTGTCTACCTTGAACAGTCCGCTGTGTTCCGCAACAATTTGAAGTAAGCACTGTTTGTTGTTTCTCGTTCCTTCTGATAATACTGCTGTATTATTGGACGAGGGCAATTCCACTCCGTATTAGGAGAGTTCGGTCAACAATTCGCGGACAAAAGTGTTTACGGTCGCGTCGTGGGCAATACTTGAAATATTGCAACAGAAAAAAAACTTATCTTTCAAATTGCAAATACATTAATCTATTCATCCACACACAACATAATACAAGAAGAGTCTGTCAAAGAAACTTTTCTTTCCATGGTTATTTCTAATTTCATTATACATATGAAAGGTCATGCTTTTAATTTTCCTTGGTTCTTTTGTATTACTTGAATTCCAAGCACATGCTCCGATTTGCTCACCCTCTAACACAATTTCTCGGTCTATAAAAGACTCCTAGAACAGTTTTGCTAGCACTTTTCTCCTAAACAGTAGAGAATTTATAGCTTCAGGAAACGAAAATAAAACTACTAGAACTTTCAACGAAGAGAGAAAAAGAGAGAGAGAGAGAGAGAGAGAGAGAGAGAGAGAGAGAAAGCAGGAAAAGAAAGCATGTAAGCACTCAACATTATAGTGGTGTCAAAATGATTGCTGGACTCTGGCGCGAGGGATATAAAACCGCAAACACGCAAAGGCTGGTTGTTTCACATCCGTTGAAGCACTTACAATGGAGATAATTCGCTTGTTCATTGCCTACATAATTTTATTTTTCATGTTTTGATCTTTTTTTTTCTTTTGGTAGAAAATCGTATAAACATGTTTTACAATAGGCGTTGAACGTTACATTAATACTATTATAAAACATTATTTGTAGAGAATCACATTTAAATGATAGAAAGTAATCCATAAAACGTTCGTACGTGTGAAAATTAGACCATGAAGAATACAATAATCCGTATGTCACAATAATAATAATAATAATAATAAAAAATAGGCCAGTCCTTAAAATTCCATGTTTTTCTGTCGTGTTTGACATTGAGTTATAGATGTGTAAAGAGTAGGGTAAGTTGTTTCGTGTTAAAAGTTTGTGACTGTAGTGATCAATATTTAGAAATGATTGTGATGAAATTCTTGGACAGTTTTCAAGATATTAGCCCTCTTGAAAGCAGCTTTGACTGTCATTATTATACAACCCCACATAGTCCTTACATACTGTATTTTACCAAGGACCAATTATCTAGGTTTCAAGTAGGTATAAAGCAGATTGCCTTTACAACGTTCCCTTGAACTCTTGCGCTTGTGGTAAGAATCAAAAACCTAAAATCACACTGGATTTAATCAATATTTGATGATCAGTCGCAGCTTACACGCAAACATTCAGATGTTAAAAATTCATACCATAACCAAACTTTGTATATTAATCTAGCCAAACCTCTACAAATTATTTTTCTAGAACCTGCCGTCGAATAGGAAGGGCGTAAATGGTAATTAATAAGTCAGGTCTGACATGCGGAGAATAGTAGAAGAATTATTGTGACCATTCTTTCGCAGAGTCGTCGTGACTTAACTGCGGTCGATCAGGATAGTCGAACGCTTATCTTTTGACTACACGATCGGGAGTTCGAATATTGCCTCGGGGATGGACGTTTGTGTGTGTGATTTTAACTTAAATTTAAGAGAGAGACCACGTTCCAGAAAGTTAAAAAAGGTATAACAAGTTGAACAAGTAAAACACCAGCTTACGGCGAACCACGTTTTAGAAAAACTACAAGAGTATTAACTTCCCATGCGAAAGATACACGGTTCAAATCCTGTTCAAAATAGGAAATTTTTTATGCTTTATCTGTAGTAGTAGTTCATATGCCTATGCTCTTGACATGTAAGTTGAATAGATACAAATCTCGAAACCATAGTAGAGGTATAGCTCTAACATAATGAAGACAATGTGTTGATGCACTGTCCAACTGTTGATGCACTAGCATATCTACTTTTAATCGGTAGTGGGTGATTTTGTCGGACATACTTTATTTATTTATCGAACACAACAGGTTATGCACCTTGTTCAGGTGTTCATTATACATATGATACATTCTACAAAATACTGTATACATTCATATTTGATGCTTTGTGGTGACATTCTGAAAAAAACAATTCATTACTTTAGATAACAATGAAATTCACTCGTATTTACATTAAATATGTCTAACTCTGGACATGCTTTAAGAATACAATTATATAATGAGCACATTCTCCTAATAGGCGATATATCTAATACATTGGTCCTTTGGGGTGGGAGGTCGAAGACTGCATTACGAGGTCGAGTAACTCTTTGCGGAACGTGCAACCTTATTTCGGATAATAATTTTTCTGAAGGAATTTTACTATGTAGAAAAGATAGTAGAAAATTAACTCTTCTATTTTCCAGAGACTGGAATGAGTACTTGTTTACTAGGTCCAAGTAGTTTTCGAATTTAGGATATCTTTCTATTTCTTTGTATGTTAAAAAGCGAACAAATTTAGAATGTATAATTTAGATTTCCCGTGTGTTCTTCTTTGTATTAGGATGCCATACTACTGCAGCATATTTTAACTTCGATCGAACATACGCTGTATATAAAGTTTTTAAAACATCAATATTCGAGAAGTCACTTCCTTGTCTTATTACGAACATCCCTGCGACACCCCAGAATTTATAACAAATTCCTCGGATGTAATATTTTTATAACGCACACGGTTTTTACGGTGGTACAAATAAGACGCTATCAACTGGAAGGTTCGATGAGAAGTTGAAAGACACAAGCTTGCTGAGAAGGATGTCATGATTAATAACATCGAAGGCTTTAGAAAAATCTGTGTAAATTACGTCAACTTGACCTTTATTGTCTATTTGAGTAGCCAAAAAAGTGTGAATTCAGCAAGATTAGTTACAGTCGATTTATTTGGTAAGAAGCCATGTTGGAAGGGAGAAATTACTGAGCGAACATGTGAATATATTTGTTCTTGTATAATAATTTCGAACACTTTGGCTGGTGCAGATATTATAGCTATTGGACTATAATTTTTAATATCGTTACTCATACCGGCTGATTTGGGAATGGGACAGATATCAGCAAGTTTCCATTTAGTAGGGAATTCGGAGGTAGCTAGTGACTTATTGAAAATTACTTGTAGTGGATATTTCAGTATCTCCGAACAACCTTTGATAATATAGGGTGGCACTTTATCAGGTCCATGAGATGTCCGTGGTTTCAGTTTTTTAATGGCTTTTTCTACGCCTTGCAGTTCAGCATGTTCAAGGGATAATTGATCTAAGAGTTCAGAACTATTGTGTTGTGCAAAAGTATTAAGGTTATATTTTGACACATTGTGTGTCACCTGGAAGTTCTTCATGAATGCTTTTGCGATAGCTTTTTCATCCTTTAAAAGTTGACCCTCGTAATTTAGTGCATTGCATTCGGATTTACGTCCTTTATTTTTTATATATGTCCAGAAGCTTTTTGGATCGGTTAAAATGTTATTTTCGCAGTTATGCAAATATGTTTTATAAACGGAGGTTATCTCTCTTTTGGTGAGAGTATGTATTTCCTTAAATTTATCATAATGATACGTAGCATCCCCAAATGATTGTTTCCATTTTCTACGGTGGTATGCCTTTCTCCTAATCAGTTTAATTATGTAATTTGAAAACCACACAGGATAATTTGATTTCGATCTCTTTCGCGGTATACGTTTATCAAAAATACCATATAATATATTATAGTATGAATCAACAGTTCATAATGAGAGCCATGTTTTACTATTTTTTTATTCAACGTGACGTATATCCGCTTCATGTATTTTGTGACTTTGGCAAAATTAAGTAATTGTGTCCGACCGAACTATCTTGATCGTTGATTTTTTTTTAACAGCGGCGATCCTAAGAAAAGAACTAGATTTTTGTGTGTGTGTGTGTTCTGTACCCAGTGCACATGGCTTAGTGCCAATGTCTAATGGGTAAGTATACACTTTAAAGTCACACAGAAAAGAGTACGTTCTTTTGCATCGACTCTCTGTGTTCAGGATGGACTACTCTTTCCTCATATTGTTGGAAAAGAATGACAAGATAAGGTAAAGGAACTTTCCAACCTCATCCTATGGTCACGGAAACAGTGACACGGCGATTTGCAAGGCCCTCCCTTATTCTGCCAGACACATGTTAACACGTCTCAAGTTCGCAAACAGCCTCATGAGACAGTGTGTACGCGTGTGTGGGTTTGCGCATGCGTTTCCCTTTATCTCCCATTGATTGAGAATAACAAATTGTTTGGACAAAATTCTTTGCTATCTATAGTACTAAATCACAGTACAAACAAATTTCCATCTTTTGTTACAGCAACCTCTTAGTTTGCAATGCTAATTAACCAAAGTATTGGAACAATCAAAACAATTCGGTCAACCTGTAGCAGCTACAAAGAAGGTGGCTATTTTTTGTCCACTGATTTTCAATAGATATACAGGGTGTTTCAAAAATATTTCTCACAAACTGAAGGGTGAATTTTTCACACCGAAAACAAGAAAAAATTGCTTAGAAAAAATTTCGAAACATACTTAGTTTCTGTGCTATAGACACCCAAACATGGACGACATATTTCGACAAATAATGGTGTGATTAATTAAATCACCGCTCAATTTATAATTAACTTTTCTGGAACATCCTATGTAAGTAGAAATAAAGGACCCGTTACATTAACCGTAGAAAAATAGTTCAACAAATTTCAGTATACTGTAGACTATGCGAAATTTTTAGTCACTTAGAAGTAGTTTCCAGCGACTTTCAAGTTGCATGCGATTCCCTAATAACTGTCACATACAAAAGAAATCCGGATACATCAGTGTAATTTCACGGCATCCGTTTGAACTTCTCACAATAGATTGGTCTATTATAGAAGAAGGAAACGTTCGATTTCAAGAGAGAAGGAGAGAGAGAGTCACATAAGGGGAGCAACACATGTTGTTGAGACAAACCGAGTCTCCCTCTCAGACTTCTGTTAATCTCCGGTTTCCACACGATTTACCGCTCTACGAGGTCATGATTTTCCGAGGCCCGGAGCAACATGATTCTGAGCGGAACGAACAACTCCACAAAAACGAGTCTCCACCTCTGTGAACACAAACGCCTTCCATTTTGCCTCCCCCTCTCTTCAGGCTCTTCTATCAAGCCTTCAGATCTCCCCACCCGTTCTGCCGTACCTCCCGCACTAACCCTATAATGGGGGAGGGTGTACGAGTAGGTTAGCTGGAGTACGTGGGTAGGTTGCTTCGTCGTCACAGAAACAGAAATGTTTGTAGCAAACGCTTTTCTTGTAGCTTCTGGGGGTTACACTGGGAAATCTACCGTTGCATAAACATCCACCCAGACAGATTACACATTTCAATGAAGACGGAAACGTCAAAGAAACAACGACAACGACACACACTACTAAGAAAATTCCCACAATTCCAGAATGAAATAAATTTAAAAATTAGAATTTATACAATTATTCTTGTTTTCTTCCTCACACCACTTCCAGAATAGTATTGAATCGAATTTGATTGATAGCTTTTGGGTATATTTAGCTCAGGCTGGGATTCAGAAAGAAGTTGACTAAGGATTAGTTTGGGGATAGCACCTTCTAATTAACTTGGGGTGACTAAGAAAGAAAGCCTAAAAAAAACTCTCTCTCAAGATGACCGCTTACTGGAACCTTCCGAATGCGACGTCAACTATCTACTAAATGAGCTACTGCTGCTAGGTCCTCAGAATAATGGTTATAATTTGTTAATGAAATTTGCAGGATAAGTAAAAAGACATATCAGATGAACTCATTTTTCAAGAAATGGATGTCATATGAAACTAAAATCCCATGGCCTAGCCATGGTAGTCTCTTACTATGATTCTACATTGGAGAGACAAGTTAAAAAAATCCTTCTTATGCGGATTTTAGCTGGATTTTTGTAATATGATGCCTACTATAGATTCTCTGTTCACCACGTTCCTCAACAATAATAAAAAATGTGTGGTCGCCTAAGGACGTCATATATATATAAAAATCACAGCCATATTCAATCCACTAGTGGATGAGGCCTCTCCCCGTAGACCGAAGCTCTCACTGTGATCGCCACTCTTTTATTCACAGCAGCTCCCCAATGTCCTCACAATGCTGGGTAACACCGACATTTTTGATCCCCCACCGGGAATCGAAGGTTACGCAGGAGTTCATATTTATAATAGAACACTGACAAATGTGGTACTTGAGGATGGGGACACCTACAGTACTTTTTTATTGAGTGAAATAATGTTGGTGCTAAGTTTAATGCTGATACATCCAACGGTATCACATCAATTTGAAAAAAATATTTAAAAAAAATAAGTTTGCAACACTGATAAATGAAATATTTGCGGACGGAGACCCCCAACAGTAATTTTCTACTGTGTCGAATCATGTTTATCCCTAATTTTAGTGCAAAAAAAAAGCATTGGTATATCTTACTCCGTTACCAAGCGGTCGTGGCTCAGTTCGTAAAGCGTTGGTTTCACAGTCCTAAGGTCTTGGGCTTGAAACTATCGGATATGCTGAAGTTCTTCCTCAGTCACACCAGCTAATGCTACGATGTTTCCTTTAAATTACCCCTTGCCCAACTTTCTTTCCTCATCCCTCTCTCCTCTATTCCAGCTGAGCGAATGTTTACGGTCATAAATTAAATTATAGTGTAAAACGTTTGTTCCATACGTACGTAGTTCGTTGCAATTTTAGCAGTCGTAAGTTTTGAGTATAAATCCAAAAATCAAACTGTTTATGGCTGTTTGAAATTTTTGACAGGAAACTAAAATCTGCTTAGAATTCAATAGATTAAAAACACTTTCCAGATTGAAACTGTAATTCCAACAAATTCAGCGATAAAGGGTGTCACTTCCAAGTTTTAAAAGTTTACGTTGGAAACGGAGAGAAAATAGCGTAGATTTATAACGACAGCTGTTAATATGATAAATAGAAAATTAAAAATAAATAAATAAATTAAACGTTAGTACACTGTCCAGAAGGCCAAGTACTCTAAAGCCAATTTATGCATTTGTCTACCGGTGAATGAAAGACGACGGGACAGAACACCTCGGAGATGAGACAGTGTTGGAAATCCGTTTCATTAGTCATCGGAATCTCCGTTGAAGGTTTGCGTTCTTCGATGAAATACTCGTATTGGCTACGTATGCGTACATCTACCTACGCTAACTTTGTTAGTCATCCAACTTTCCCACTCTGCGGTTTCTTATTCTACATTAGAAAAGTACACACTGATTTCTTATGATTACAATTTCTTTTGCAATGCACATACCTGATGCAGACAAAATAGTTTACTAGCCAACACATAAGATAAATTTGGGCTTCACTTTATTTACTGGTTGTATATTTGATAAGGTAAATGATAGACAAATGCTTCAAAAGGAAACCACAGTATAACATTAAGCCAAAGTATGATATAACCACTTAATGTGTTTATTTAATAATTTCTAAGTCAAGTTTTGGACTTCTATCGTCAAGTTGTGATGCAATCAAGAGAAAACGCGCTTTTCAGATGTAAATAAAATACGTTATAGCGAGTCACAAAGCTCAATCAATCATTTTCATGGTTGTAAGAAGTGATATTACAATACAAATCTGTACCTGTAATACTGAGGAGTCCATTTCGAAAATGATCCTTGTCCAAGTGCCATAAATATTGGAAAATCGACAAACACATTTAAAGCGGACAGGGAAAGAAAGAGGAATGTGCATGAAATAAGATTTCTCGTAAACCGCATTTTAAAGTCTAATTCTCCCATTTACTCCCATGTATTTCATATTTTTAAAACTGCTATAACTTGGTGATTTTGTGCGCCTCTGGGTTGAAACTTTCCTAGAGGTTAGCTGTCATTGTGTAGTACTTGTTACGAGTGCAAATTTATTTTTTAAAAGTGCACTTACCCCCTCTTTCCCTATACGATTCATTTGTTATATTTCAAATTTACGGAAAATTTCTAGCTATGAATATCTTAGAAATAATTGGGAAGACTTAAGTTCACCAAGATTTTACTCTTTTAAAAAAAAAAATGAAAAGATAAAGTATGTACAACTTTTGCTATTAATTTTGTTTATTTCCTTTTCATTTTTATTATGTTTAAATTATTTCGGAGATCTTTTGCAGTCGTAAATCTCACTAATATGTTGGAAAATGTTAAAATGAATTAAAAATGCCAATATCTCAATTTTAAATTCTTGTAGACAAGAGTCCTTTTGGAAATAGAATACTCAATTACAATAATACGGTCTCACATGAACGTCAAACTCAGTTCACTATTGACGGATAGTGTAGCCTTGAAAGAAAGAAGAAAAGGAGAAAACGTTAACCATTATGACAAGGTAAAGTCTCTTGAGGAGTTCGTGGACTTGTTATGAAGGACTATTGCCGAGTACTTCTTCCTGCATAAGTGATTCTTTGTGTACTGATATGTAGCGTTTCGTGAATTTGTCATTCTTCTCTCTTTTGCAGCTGATGAAGTAAAGGTGTTTTTAATAACGGAGAGAACAAAAATGCAAAATGAGCAGTAATGATCCGATATCCTAGTAATGAAAGGAGTCAATCCAAAGACTTTCGATGAAGATATGGTAGGAACATTTGTGTATGTCCCATCACCCTCCGTGGTTAAGAAATGGATGGCTGTATTTTATCGGGGAAGGTCGATCACTAAAACGAAATCCCCACAATAGACATCCTCGGCTAAAACTTCTGACAGTGCGGAATAAGTTTATGTCTGTCGAACGACTCTCGAGTGACTGCGTCCTATTGTCGAAATAGTAAGAATTTCAACAAACGCAAAATGTCCTTAAGAATGTGTAGCATTTAAACAAGGTTTCAGCATGTGGATCAATTCCGAAATTGTTAACACTAGAACAGAAGCAAAAAGAAGCCCTCATGCCAACAACAAATATTGAAAAGTTTAAGACAGATCATAGGTTTGTTAAGATGAAACATGGGTCCTCCATGTATTGAACCATTGCTTGTTTTCCACTTCTGGGCTTCCTTACTTCGTTCCTACAAACACCTCTACTTTACCAACTGTGAAAGAAGAAAGTGACAACAATACGAAACTAGGCACGCACCAAGGATCAGATATATATACAGTGCAAATTACAAGCATCTGGCAATGGTATTTCATAATTAGGTATGAACTTCTCAAACGGCCCTCAACGTAATGGGAACCGGATATCAACTGTTTAGTATCAGCTGATAATGAGCAGCAACAACAAACCACGGCAGGCTTTTAGTCCCCGCGTATGGTATAATGTTTGGATTAGAAAGCTATCGTACATTTTTAGGTGAAAAGGGAAGGAGCTGAGGAACCAGCGAGTGGCTCCGTTACGCATGAGGAGGTATTCAGGTATCCTGCATTTTTTAACTGAGCGAGCAGAACTCATTAAGATCGCCTCTGAAGTTGTGAGAGCCACAGACACCAAATTTGGCATTTGATCACATGTTGTTAGTCCATGGTCTTTTACCATTGAATCGGAGGTACCTCTTGGATGTACTCTAAAAACTATTAGAAATTGGAGATCGTTTATGTCAATCACTATGTTTTTCAGTTGTAAATACGGAGGACAAGTTCAAATCGCTTTGAAGGATGCTACAATGCAAAAACAACTTTCCGTGATTGCACTGTACCATTAAGACGATCAGCATCTTCTATATTCAAATTTCCTTGGCTCTATTCTTTTCACAGCCCGGAAAGATTTCCTAAATGTTTCCGGCAGAGTTTTCTGCCTAAGTCCTTTTTCCTTGCCACTTTTCTTGATTTCCTAACTGGAATGATCTCTTACTCTGTTCCGAATGCACGCTGTTCTAATTCTTCAATAAGTCCATTACCACACACTTTCACATGTCAGGTATGGAATCTTTCGCTTGTAGCTCAAACACTCAAAAGGTTTCGGATTTTTGGAGCATTTCAAATATCAGATATTTAGGATTAGGAATACTCAACCTCTGAACAACGAAACCTGATATTCGATGGCATCGACAGAGAAGAACTCTCCATAACCTTCACTAGATCTATACTAAGTGTCTTCGATACTCGGCAAATTTATCATCATAATGTTTTTCATCATCAAGTATGACCTGCGCGGTTGAATTATCTGACCATTAAGCTTCGGCATTGGGTTGTACAAAAAGAAGAATTATTGACCACCGCCGCTCTGCATGTCATAAATCCCTGGCATCCAGTAACCGCCACCTGGTTATGCGTCACGCTACCACTCATAGAACGATACTAACAGAATCTTCAAGTCCGATGGCCCTTGCAGAAAAACACGCGACACGATTCTCCGTGATCTCTTTAAAAAGTTCTCGTTAGACCTTGGCATTGTAGTTGGGATGCTTGAGAGCGGTGTTTGGCTCACCGCAACGCCTCATGTGTAGCGTGAATTGCCTGATTCCATCTTTTCTCGTCTAGCATCACTCCCATGTATATTGGATGATTGGCTGCTTGCCTTTTGATAGCTTGCTTACCTGTTAAGAATTTGATGAATGTCGACTTCAAACCGATCTTCTCTCAAGAGAAATTCTGAAACAGAGTTTCCATCTGCTTGCTTCAGCACGTCTTGCAGAATTTCCTTGTTATTCGATAAAACGTAGTCTATTTCGTTTTTAGTTAAATTTGGGCCTTTCCATGTCCACTTTCTCTGGGGCGAATTGTTGAGAAATGTAGGGTGCGGAGCCCTAATTTCAGGTAGTGCCCCAATTCCCGGTAGTCAGTTATGCCAGTTGGATTGCGCTGCCATCTGCATGGGTTATTGCTAATATGCGGAAAAGAAGACGCCCAACCTCCATTATGAGTTTGGTGTCATTCGTATGTAGGAATATTGTCTCAGTCAAATGAGTATGATATTTGCTGCAAACAAAAGTAAATAAAAAAAATGAATACACTAGTGTTGAGGATATTTTCTCGGTGAAGATGAAAGGTAAGTGAAAAGTCGAAAGTTAATACTCTGGTTGGGAGTATGCTTTTATACGTGTGAGTGTTTTGGATGGAACAAAGAGGCCAGTTGAATGCAGCATGACTTAAGAAAAAACGAAGTGGTGGGTCTTAATTTCGGGTAGTAAGGTGTTTCCAAATTTCGGGTACCTATGGCAGTCAGCTATGGTCGACAGACAAGTCCACCGACACGTGGATTAAATGTACTAAATGTTTCCGTTGGGCGCATGAACTTTGTGCTCGTATTGAGAAGCATATGGGGCGTACTTTCAAGTGCAATCTTTGCATCCGTAAAAGCTAAATCACCGAGTGAACAAAACAGTATACAACTCTACAATGATAACATTCAGCATACTTCTGTGTTAATTGCTATTTTTGTATATGGGTAAATAAACTAGACACAAAGTTCAGGCTGTATTTTCTTCATTTGCCATACTTATTCTCAACCCGAACTTAGAAACCCTCTACACTCGAAATTAGGAACCCTTTTCTGTAAGGTAAAAATTGATCATTTTGAGAATTTACTCTGTATCTTTTTCCAGCATTAATTTATTGCTACACAGACTTAGGTATTAATAATTTATGTAATGTGGAATATACATTATAAAATTTAACAATTTTAGTCCATCTATTTCGTCACAATTTCAGATTTACAAAAGGTACCCGATAATAGGACACTTTCTCATATTGGAAATGAAGAGTTTGTTGGCTTTTGAGAATTCCACTAACTTCTCTCCTCTCTTGTTTCTTTTGCCAAATCCAAAATTTCCCACTTTCGTGTCACTGTACCGTTTAGTTCCTACTTTCGCATTGAAGTCTCCCATTACAGTTTTGGAATGCAATTTGCTACTATCCAAAATCTTCTGTATCTCCTCGTATAGGTCTTCAACTTCCTCCTTCGGATGTGAGGTTGTTGGAGCATACACTTGTATAATTTCCATACTGTATCTCCTGTTTATGTTTATTACTACTCGTGCGATTCTATCTTAAATTCTTTCAATTTCTGTGATCTGTGTCTTCATGTCTTTATTAATTATAAAGCCAACGCCTGTCGGTTTGCCATTGTCTGTTTCCTTGAAGTAGAAAGTGGGCTCTGACGTTAGTTCCAATTGTCCTTCTTTCTTCCTCCACACTTCTGATAGTCCTATGATGTCCCACTTAATCCTCTTAACTCATTCTGAAATTCTTCTAATTTGTCCTTTCTTGCAAGTGACTGACAGTTCAGAGTCGCGACGTATATGTCCGTTCGCGTTTTCGTGTCGGTGTCCTGGTAGTCTACAGTCCAAACCCGGGCATTTTGACCCTCTGACTTCCTGCAGGACTGACCGCTTCTGTTGCCAGCTACATTCCGTCCTCCGGGCAATGAGGTTCTGCGAAGCTGTTTTCTTATTTGTACCATCATCTGATAAGAAAGGAGGGGTGCAGACATTTGACTCATCAAGCTGTCTGTTGATGCGGGTTGGTGAGCAGCCCATCCATGTTCGTTCGCCAAGCAGTTGATTGGGTACTAACAGGCCCCACGACATGAACGTATGGATTGGACATTAGGCGTCTATCCCGGTCGGTTCCCTTAGGCCTTAGCAAGAGGAATTAAGGGGTCTCCTCCCAATTATTTGCATAAGCCTTTTGGGGCGACAGTCCCGGTTTGCCGTCCATATATATATATATATATATCAATTTGTTCAGTCAATATGAACAATGATTAAAGGAAGATTTAACTCAGTATACCCATCTTTTATCATATATTTATCTACAAAAGATTTAGCTGAGAAGAGCGAAAACACGTTTCGGTGATGGTAGAAAATTTTTAGTTGAAAGAGTTTATATATATATATATAAGTTTTCAAAGAGAAAGCTTTGTAAATGTCAGGTAGCACAAAAGAAATGTAAAAAGAAAAACTATTTCGTTTCCTCTGGGAAAATACAGTAGTTCAATTTTCTTCCCGAAATTCTTTATGAACTACGTTTACAGTAAAGCAAACTATGATTTTATATTTTTTCTCAGACAGAAAGAGAGAGGGAGAGAGAGAGACCTGTGCGTGTATATATATGTGAGTATGTCACAAACAGTAGAAATGCCTTCTGAATCTAATCTCAACTCGTCAACTCCCATATTTTTTCCTCCCGCTAGCCTCATCATTTCGGGCCGTCGGCTACAGGGGGCTCTTTTTTTCTTTCTTCTTTTTCTTGAAGTTCCTTTTGTTGTAGGGAAAAACTACTTCTTCGCTCTTTCCCGATTTATTGCGTGAGAAAATCCTCCTGTGTTTCTGCTGTTATTGCTACGACGACGGTGGCCCCGATTTTCGCAACAGTGAAAAGTCAAGAAAACAATGTAAAGTCTGGGGTTTTCTTTTCTCCTTCAAGAATAGAAGAAATGGAACGAAATTTTGAGAAATACTTTTGATTTTATTATCTTTTTTCTGTTAAGGAAATTCCGTAAAGAATAGTTTTGTCATGTAGAAGAGAGTAAGGGAAGGTGAAGACTCCGAAGAATGTGTTATGCAACTATTGACGCATGCTTAGCGAACGGAATATTAGACATCCTTTACATATCTTACCTAACGAGTAACTTTACGTTTGGGCGAGATATGGCATCTACTCTACCTGCCGCAAACTTCATCCATGTGTGAATGTATTGCGTTGACGCATAAGCTACTGATTTTTGGCGCGATGAAATATTGATACAAAACACAGGAAACTCAATCAGCTCCGTTATTCTGCTTTATTGTTAATGATATTCTACTAACCTCTAGGCAGAAAATCAAATCCTCACTTGAAGAATGGTACACACTGTGAAGCGAAGTCATCCAGACAAGTTTCCAATGCAGCATCGTCTTGCAAAATTCCTTACAGAGGAGGGTTTCCGAGAGAGCACGAAACATGAAGATCTCTAGGAGTCAGATTAGTTTCTTGGGTGGTTCCCTGCATCACAGCATGAAAAATATGTTTCTTCCTCAAATTCTTCTTCACCAGGTACGTGTTATTTTAACATTAACTACCTAATCTACAACTAATTGATCAGTATCTAATGCTTTCAGTAACAAAAGTGTGGCAACCTCTTACCTTTGTCACCGACTATCTCTTAGATGTGCAGAGGCACCATAAGAAGTTAAAGAATGTCACATTTTAGAACGGAAGTGTAGCTTGTTTATGTTTCTATTGCTCGTTTACCCTTTAAATTATATATGAAGGGTGTGAGGCAAGAACATGGTAACCCACAATGTTACACTTTTAAGAAATTCGAGATTTACTGCTGCACAAGTCATTTTCATTGGCTGAAAGCTGATTTTTCACGTAAGGCTATATATAACGGCTTAAAATAATTGTACCAAATCAAAATAACGAATTTCTATTTTTAATGCTGCTGTGTGGGTTACCATGTTTTATTATTTATACCATAATATTCGCTACCTGAGTCACTCAAGAATAAATCTTTTCACTGAACTCGCTGTAAGAAATGTTTAATTTACAAATTCTTTTCCTTTTTAGTGGCAAGCTGGTATACTGCTCCTCGTTTCCCGCCATCTTAATTGTTGGTTACCATCTTACGAATCCCAAAATGTTACAATGTGGTTTACCATAAGTTAATATTGCTGACATCTCTGGAGCACAATTTGAACTCGAACAACATTAAACGACGCGGTATGATTGCTTTCTATCGGGTGCTGAATAACTCAAAAAATAAACATTTGTGGGTTACCATGTTTTTGCCTCACACCCTTCATATATAATTGAGTGAATGTAACAAAAAAAATGGAAAACGTGATTCGGGAAAGGCCCAAGACTATGAAATGATTTTTTTCAGGAGACACGAAAAATTACTTTTCTGTTGAATTGACATTGTGTTCTCAACACAGATGAAGAGAATTTTGCAAATTGTACTTCACACATGTTGTAAACCTAATTGTTGAAAATTAATTTTTTGGTCCCTTCTCCGAATCACAACTACCGATTTGAATTCTAACTTTGCCCCTTGAACATATCAGGACTGTTTTGGAATTTTAAAAAAAATGCAAAAATTCAACCAAGACTGGTATAACCTGTAATGGTAGCCAATCAAAACTAACAGACAGCAGTGACATCTGGCAGTACCCAACACAAATCATTGATCACAACATCTCTACGCGCTTCTAAAATTACACGTATTAGAAAGCTGGAACTCTGTAAAATTCGATTAAATTGCATTTTGAATTTAATAAACGTCATAGCATATAACATCGCTTGGATGACGTAATAGTGGATCTGAAAACTCGACTGTAGCTTAGTTGGAAGAGGGTTTCCGTAGCATTTGGAAGGTCCTGGATTCGATACCAGCGGCCGACTACCCTGAGTTTTTTCTCAGACACACCAGACAAATGCCTTGATCGTACCTTGAACTAATGGCCGACTCCTTTCCCATATTTATCTTTACCCTATCCCGGCCTGAGTCATAGATGCCTAACGTCATAAGTAAAATAAAAAAATCAGTTCTCAGCATTCTATAGTGCCAATTTCATGGATTAGTTTGCTCATTTTGTTTGGGTTATTTAATATATATTGTATGTGTTGAACAGGATATGGTATGGATATGATTTAAGCACACCATAAGTCTGTGACTTCGTGACAAATGTCACAAATGTGGGATATGGATATTAATGATACATTTTCATGTGAAAGCAGTACGAGTTGGGATCCTCTTTTTGGCACAGATATCAGCAGTTACGTAAAACACTGGAATTA